>PVIJ01002740.1:104458-152161 GCA_004024925.1 Scalopus aquaticus | reverse complement strand
GGAAATGGCACAAAATGGAATAGAAAAGAACACAAGGGACCATGGAGATGGATCACGGGTGAATTGGTGGTGGGCTACCCAAGGGGAATGCAAAATGTAAAAGACATAAATAACAATAAAAATATATATTATAAAAAAAAATGGATAAAAGACCTGGATGTAAGACCTGAAACCATAAAATGTATAGAAGAAAATATAGGCAAAACTTTACACGACATACATCTCAGCAAAATCTTGAAAGACACATCCCTCAAAGTGAAGGAAGTGAAAGACAAGAGAAACAGATGGGATTACATCAAAATAAAAAGCTTCTGTACAGCAAAAGAGACATTAACCAAAACTAACAGACACCCTACCAACTGGGAAAAGATTTTTGCACACAATACATCTGATAAGGACTGATAACAAAAATTTACAAGGAACTCACACAACTCAACAAAAACAAAGCCAATAACCCAGTCAAACAATGGGCAGAAGAGCTCAAAAGGCACTTCTCCAAAGAAGAAAAGCAAATGGCCAACAGATACATGAAAAGTGTTCAACATCACTTATAATCAAGGAAATGCAAATCAAAACCACTATGAGATACCACCTCACACCTGGGAGGATGGCACACATTAAAAATACAGGCAACAACAAATGCTGGAAAGGATGTGGAGAAAAAGGAACTCTTCTACACTGCTGGTGGGAATGTGAACTGGTTCAACCACTATGGAAAGCTGTATGGCGATTCCTCAAACTCCTAAACATGGAGCTCCCATACGACCCAGCAATCCCACTTTTGGGAATTTACCCAAAGGACACAAAAACACTAATCCGATAGGATACATGCACCCGTATGTTCATTGGGGCACTGTTCACAATAGCAAAGGTATGGAAGCAACCCAGATGCCCAAAAATAGATGATGGATCCAGAAGATGTGGTACATATACACAATGGAATACTATTCAGCATTCAAAGAAGATAAACACATGCAATTTGCAGCGACATGGATGGAATTAGAGGGGATCATACTCAGTGAAATAAGCCAGAAAGAAAGAGAAAAATATCGAATGGTTTCACTTATAACAGGACTATAGGGAAACCAAATAGGAGAGAGACACTCACGGGGGTTGGGGGGAGAGGAAAAGGGCACAAAATGGAATAGAAAAGAACACAAGGGACCATGGAGATGGATCACGGGTGAATTGGTGGTGGGCTACCCAAGCGGAATACAAAATGTAAAAGACATAAATAACAATAAAATATATATATATATTAAGACCTTAACAAGACACTTATGTGTAGCACTAATTATACTCTTTATCAGACACCCCTTTAAGTGATCTACATATTAACTCAATTAATTCTCATCTAACAACCTGATGAGTTTGATATTATTTTGTGGTACACATACACAATGGAATACTATTCAGCATGGAAAGAAGATAAACACTTGCAATTTGCAGAGACATGGATGGAATTAGAGGGAATCACACTCAGTGAAACAAGCCAGAAAGAAAAAGAAAAATATCGAATGGTTTCACTTATAACAGGACTATAGGGAGGCCGGGTGGGAGAGAGACACTCAGCGGTGGGGGCGTGGGGGGTGGAGGGGAGGATAAGGGCACAAAATGGAAGAGAGGAGAATACAGAGAACCATGGAGAGGGATCACGGGTGAATTGGTGGTGGGCTGCCCAAGGGGAATACAAAATGTAAAAGACATAAATAACAATAAAAAAAATTAAAAAAAAAGATATTATTTTGTCCCAGTTTGACAGATGGGGAAACTAAGGGCCAGAGAAACTACTTCCTCTAAAGTCACAAAGTTGTTAAGTCATGGGGTGTAATTTGAACTTAGATATCCATACCCCAAATCTGCGTTCCAGAGTCTGTGCTGTATGGAAGGTTGTATAGTACTCACGCTTGCCAGTTCCTAGGACAGTAACTATAAAAAGAGATTCTTTCTATTGGCTTTCAGCTTGCCATCCCATCTCAATTTCCACAGTCACTTCTCAGCTCTTTATCAGCTCTTTCCTAGAATACTGCAACATCGCTTGAGTCTCCTACCCTAAGCATGGTCTTCGTTGCACTGAATCCATTTCCCATAATCACACCTTTTTCTCATTTCATTATTTCTAAGGTTAATCATCACCCTCAAAACATAACAAGGATGTGATCACAAGTTTCCTTTGCAACCTGTTCCTTCCCATTTCCTCTCAAGGTTGACAGCTTAGGGATCCAAACTATTTGTAGTTTCCTCTATTTATCACCCAGTTTTTAATCATACTTTGAAGCATTTTTTCCATTGATTTGACCATATTTGCATGAATGACCATATTTCCAGGACCCTATTTCCTTCATAGCCTTTAAAACTCATTTTAAGATTCTTCTACACGAATTCTTTTCTGATATCCTCAGTAGCAATTTCTGAATTCTAGATGTGATTATAAATTACATTTGCTAAGCAAGAAGGTATAGAAAGAATTCTTATTCCGGGGGGGGGGGGGCGGGCAGAAGCCCTCAAGGATAGAAGTAGTGTCAACTATTAAGCAAAACTCTGGTGGGGTGAGGTCTCATAGTAGAGACACTTTGGGCAAATACCAAATAACAATTGAACTAAATATTAGCACCAGATTTCCTTCTGGAACAATCGCAGTGTTGAGTGAATCCAGCTTTGGTTGTGTTCATGTCTCAAGAAATCTTTGTATAACACTTTGTGATCCGCAAGACTCAGCACATGTTTTCCCAAGACCTCCCCACCTCTTCTTTTGCCCTCCCAGCCCCCACCCCCTCATTATGAAGCTCATGTTTGTCAAGAAAAATTTGGCTTGGTGCATCTGATTTGTTTACACTTGACTCATCATAAGTGTTTTGTAAGAGAAGTTTGATGTCCAAGAAGCCTCTTGAGCCTCTTTGTGGATCTTTTACATTTTTTTCTGAGAACTGAGAGATTGTTACTGGCCAAATCCAAGAAATGAGAACTTCAAATGACTTAGGACTGTCAATGGGATCAAAATAAATGCATGAACATGCCGGCATGTACTCTCTTGTCTTTAAGTTCTGTATCCATGCACAAGAAAGGTTTTCAATTTCTCCCTGAAGGTGAATTTCAGGAAGTGGGTAGTTACACAACATGACCCAAGGAACCCTTCTTAAAATATTACATAGTTTGCTGGCCCTACTGGGATTTCTTTGTCCTTGATGTCACTGACATTTCAAAATCTCAAGGCACCACCTCCCAGACAAAGGCAAATCTGAGTTAAGGATTTCTTTCAGAATGACCTTTGGCTTGTGACCAGCTAAGGTAAAGCAAGCAGGGCCCTTCCTGCTCAGCCACCTGGGCCCTTGCGCCACAGCTGTACCAGGTAGTCAAACCCAATCTGTGAAGGAGCAAGAAAGCCTCAGAAAGATAATGCGATCCATGTGTCCGGGCATAAATATCTCTGTTTTTACTACATGGCCGTAAGTCATTTATTCAAAAGTTCCAAATTATATTTTAAAAGTTCAACAAATAGTTCATTGTACAACAGTCTCGGGCACTTAATTAGAAACTGCAGTACTTTGCTCATTGTATGTCATATTATAATAGCCCTTTTCTTTCTTTATCCAAATGTTGTAGCTCATTTATCTTGTAAGATGTCTTGTGCAGTACACTATAAAAGTATGGTCACTATGCACAAGTCAGACAGTTATGTCCTCATTTGAGAAGAGAGTTTTCGAGAATACCTCCTTAATATTTCCTTCTGGCCGCTTTGGCTAATCCCAATCAAACCACAGATGTCCTAACTTTAAAACCTACCTCAATAGCAACAAAGCCCTTGTCTGGTTACTAAACACTCTTAGAGGCTTCCCGTTGGGAAACTAATTTTTAGTTCTTTGCCACTGCAAGTCATAATAGCAAAGATCTATTTTTTCAAAGGCAGAGAACAGAAATTGAACCCAATCACCTCTATGGTTATGTTGACACCATGACCCATGATTTATCATTTCTTAGCCCTAGTCCCTTCCTTCACACTCAGTATACCTTAGAGAAAGGACGATATGGCCACATATTCACCAGCCCTAAATATTCACATGAGAATTGAAAACTCAGTTAACTAATGCCAAACAGCTGGATATGTGAACACATCCTGATATTTCCCTTCTTTAATTCATTTTCTGCCAGATGTTTGGCATCACATGGACAACACCTAATGATTCTAAAAAAGAGTTTAAAAAATATTAGGACTTTTCAAATTGGGAAGATGGAAAAACAAAGATATAACTAAAGTCTTTACAATCAAAAATATTTACATAAATAAATAAAAACTTATTCATAAAATCTCAGAATACTAGAAATGGTCTTTGGACTTTGATAGAGATTGAACCACAAACAAAAGAACAACTGAGCTGAGATAAACATCTGGAATTTGTTACTCTGGAGGTAGGGAATGAAGACACCCTTACTAATTAAAAAATATTTATATAGATTTGCAGTTATTAAAAGCAACAAAAATGATTTGGATACATGGCTAACTTTTTGACATTGGTGTCAAGCAGGTAATTCTGACTCCTAACACACATTCCATGGAGAGACTATCTGGATCCACCTACTGGGTTGTTTGGAATCCAGTCTGGTCATTGTTACTTGCATGATAGCTGCTTATAATTATTTATTTAATGAATATTAATATATATAGTGCTTTCAAGTACATAAACTCTTGCATATGCATTCTAATTTTACCCTCATTATATTCCTTTGATATTGAAAATGAAGAAAATTCTCAAGAGAACTGAGATGAAGGTAGCTTAAGGAGAGAACTAGGGAAGTGTATTTATAGTTTTGGGCATGGGGTAAGCACCTCTTTAGCAGCTTGGCTTTACAAATCACAGGTTTTATCATTTTAAACAAGTTACTAAAACTCTTCAAATAATGATCACTCTATAGGTAAAATGAATAGTCTAGTTCGTGAAGTTTCTGTAAGTATTAATGAGATATCCCATAGAAAGCATATTGTACAGTATTGGCACACAGCCATATAGCTAATAAATTATAATAAGTTATTTTGGAGATAAGGAAACTTGTTTGAAAAGATATTTAGTGATCTGATTAACCTACAAAGCATGACTTGTTAATTATAGTACTGAAACTCAAACATCATTCTTTGATGCTGAATTCTATGTTCTTCCCACGTGCATGGCATATGCTATTTGATCAAAGACAAAAGATCAGACTGATTTTTGTTAAATAAGAAAGAAAGCTGGAATTTGGTGTCTGAATGAGTTCCTCAATACCGTGATAAATATGAACTATATAACTCAATTAAGTATTGTATAATTTAAATGAACTTCTATTTGCTTTATGGTAAAAATATCTGGTTTATTTTTTATTGATGATAATCAACCATGTGTTTGAATTTGTGAGCTCACTGCAATCATGTTACTTACCATTTATTAAATAGATTCTATCTACAGTTTAAAGTAACAACAAATATTTGCATTTATATGAGATGTTTTATGATTAGAAGATAAGTCAAAATGATCTGCAGGTAAGACTGCATAAGAACTCCTTAGCATCCATTCCCCAAACAAAAGCCAACAAGGCAGAACAAGTTTAGCAGGAAAATTAAGGTCTTTTCCATGATGTTTTACAAAATCAGCCAGCTAGTATGCTTGGATGATAGAAGAGGTTCTCCATAATATTCTCTTTAGTAAAATACAGTTACCAGAAGAGATATCATCTAAAATAAGATCATTTGCAATTAAAGTAGAATGCATTTAGCAATAACTGATTTTATATTTTCCTCCTTCTAAATAAAAGGTTCTTACACAGTGTTGTATAATTTGAACCTAAAAGCTTATCTTTTAGGTTCAAAAGCCAAAAGAAAATAATACAAGTAAACCAAAGATGGGAATTGTATCAGTTAATTCTTGGTGACAACCTCTTAGCTTCAATGACCAAAGTTATTATTTCTGATCATGCTGTAAATTGGTGAGGCAGTTCTAGTTTGGGCTCATTTAGCAACTCAGCTGGGCTTGATTGGTCAGGATGTCATTACTCACAAGTCTGGTGGTTAGTGCAGTGTTGGTGGGGTGGCAGCTCACATGTCTCTCATTATTCCACAGTCTTGTCCAGACTATTCACATGGCATCAGTTGCAGGATTCCGAAAAGCAGGAAAGTCCCAATAGCCAAGTGATTTTCAAGTCTGTGTCATATGATTTAGTGTCTCCATTGGTCAAACAAGTCATAAAGGCAAACTGATGAGAAACATAGCTAAATGGACTTCCATTTTAGTGAAGTGACTTGCAAGATCCCAGAGTTATGAAGAGTTGAGGTACTGTTCCTCCCCCCCCCACCCCACCACTGACTACAACATTATCCTATGAGAATTCTCTGCCAGTTATTCCTCACTTTGCAAAGTATCTTCAAAATTCTTCTATATTTCAATCCTTCTAAAGATTAATGACAAACAAAAGCATTTATGCTCTAGCCTTCACAAGATTAGTTGTGTGACTTTGGAACAGGCACTCAATTCCTTATCACTAGATAGAATCACCCCGATTTCATTGTCATGCCATTGTTTAGAAAAGTAAATGAGATGCTGTTGTGTAAATTATTTAGCACAAAATCCAAAATATTAGTTTCTAAACTTTCATTTACTCATCTTAAATATTCTTTGAGCATTTTTTTCCACAAAGAAAACTCTATACTGATCTTTCATAGATGATTTACTGAAAATCAAAGATAAACAGAAGAACTTGAAAGTCACCAGAGAAAAAGAACAGACTTAATAAAAAAAGAATTGAATTATCATGGATTTTTCAAAGGACCTATAGAGATAGACAATAGAATAACACCTCTGAAGTGCAGAATGAAAAAACTAACATAGAATTCTATATCTGATAAAATATCATTCATGCACAAAGGTGAAGTAAAGAATGTCCAGAGAAAATTAAGAGAATTTGACACCTAAAGATAAATTTTAATGCACTTCTTAAGCCAAAGGGGAGAGATACCAGTTAGACACAATATATTCAAAATAAAGTACATCAACAATGGAGACATCTCAGTATATGTAAATGACTTTTCCTTACTCATTTCTTTAAAATAGGAATTTTTATTGCAAAATTGTAAATATTGGATTGTGTTATTTGAAAGTACATGAATATAAACCAAATGACAATCACAGCCTAAAGGATGAGTGAAAGTAAATGGATATATAGTTACAAGATTTTTATTTCATGTGAGATTAACACAATATTTATTCTAAGTGAACTCTGAGGTGAATAAGGATGTGTCTTATAATTCTTAGAGAACCCTCTAAAAAGTATGAAGAAAAAATATGCTATGTTTACCATTGTAAGCCTAAAATAATAAATTCCATGGAGTAGATCAACTAAAATGGTAGTATAAAAATATCTGAGTAATTCAAAAGAAAGTAGGAAAGAAGACTGAGCAACACAAATCAGAAAGATGGAGAGCCAATCACATAAATAAATTAAAATGGGCAAAATTGCAATTCAGAACTTTCCAGCCATAGGAACACGTACAATGGCATGCCCGTCCATAATTGTTTTCTCAACTGAGAGTATAAATATTTTAATGGCCTGCTGCATTTTCTGCCGTCACCAGACTCTTTCCCTACCCATCCTTTCCCAAAATAACTACCATTAGTTACTACCAGGAATACCCCCTTCCTAGACCTTCTTCTTTTTTTTTTTTTTAAAGATTTATTTTTTATTTATACATACAAGTTGGGGTACAGGCCAGAGGCGTGGGGCGGCGAGAGGGTTCACCAGAGACAGAGTGGGGAGCAGAACAGGCAGATCAGAAATACACTGCTGAGGGGAGCAGCAGGCAAGGCAGGAGAGGTCTGCCGTGCCATGTGGGATTCTCCCCGGCCGGGTGTCGAACTCGTGTCGCCACTGCCAACAGCTCCACAGCGCAGCGCTTAACCACTGCGCCACCGGGGAGGCCCGCTAGACCTTCTTCTATGTCCCAGGTTCCTCTCTATTTTACGTTGTAGAGGCTTTGGGAACTATGAGAAAGTTCTGGCTCTTTTAATATTGTGTATTATAATTAGTCAGACCTACTACTAGGTAGGCTAGTTGAAAGCAGTGAAATACACTATAAATTCAGCAAGTATATTCTCCACATGTTGCTTCACATCACTAGGAGTTGAAAAAGAATTTCAAAAATAAAAGAAATAAGAAATAGAAACTTGAGGATCCAGAAAATCAACTAATAAATTCACTTCATAGGTGGTTCAAGAAAGGATTCATATCTTCTTTGAACTTTTTGAATGATTCACTCATATTCCCTCTTCTATGTAATTTGTTTGTTCTTCTGTTATAGTGTTTATCTCTGTGGAAGTCTGATGGGACACCCCTCCTCCCTCTCTCCGTTTTCTGCTCTCTCCCTCCTCTCCCTTCTCTCTCTCTTTCCCCCGCTTCCTCCTCTCTCTCCCTGACTTTTCTCTTTCCTTCTCTTCCGCTTTTCCTCTTTTATTCTCCCTTCTCTCTTCAACTGCAATTTGAGCCTTTGAAAATCACACTCAATATTTGGTTTCTTGATTTGTCTGGTCACTCAGCACAGATTCTGTCATATAAAAGTCATTGATCATTACAACAAACTCTTGCATCTGGTATGGACCAGAATCTTTTCCATCTGAAGTTCCTTTTGGAAAAACACATGGAGCACAGAGAAATAAGAACAGAGTAAATGATCTACCCTAAAAGGTTGGGAAGTCCTGCAACACACCCAAAATGTAACGGTCCAAATATGAATTCAGCCTTTGGCTTATTTTTCATTTTTTTGTTGGCTTCAAACCTGACCTTGAGTCATGGGCCAGACTGTGATGCAAATGGGACAATTTTTTGTTTCTTATATTTACTTTTTGTATTCTACACTAAAATCCACAAATGTCTTATCAGAGGGTCACTGAAAAACCATAAAATAAAATCATTGTAAAATATTAAATAAGTAAACACTAGTGCTTAAAAAAAAAAAACACTCCGGGTTTTTAGCAGCCCTTGTAGAGCTTCTATGAAATCTGCATTCTGATAACCACCTTCTTACCATTAGATTTATACAGCACGAGACTGTGGACATCATTCAGCTTGAGAGAGGATTTCAATACGAATGGCCTAAGGTAGAAACAAGAAATTTTTAAAAAATTATACATAACAAGAGTTCGGAAAAAATCTTCCTACACTACTCAACAGTAGACATTATAGCCAAATTAATAATAATAATATTGGACATGCAACGTCACGCATTGAACTCAGGTTTGTGTATTATCTTACTTAAATTCAAACAAATTTATGAAATTGAGTCTTAGGCACATGAAGTGTCAACATTATGCACATCTTAAGTAGCAGGGTCAGTAAAACCCAGAAAGTCTAACTTCAGAGCCCCCAGTCTTAATCATACAGTAAATTCAGTATATATAAATATATAAATAATATTTTATCCAAATTATTTTAAAATCCAGATGAAGATTTAAGAAATTCACTGTACATGAAAATAATACTAACTTAAAATTGTTTTAGTGGTAAGTGGGTAGATATTAAAACACAGACCTCACCTGTTTATTACAGTTTCTTAAACATGCCAATAAAGGTTGTCAGAAGTTGAAGCAACCTTCCTTTCAGTACTTGAACTGAAACAGCATAATGGACAATACCTTTCCTAGGCTAACCCCATCATTTTCTCATTCCCACCCCCAAACATATCACATAAGAGGAATTCACCCAGGCTGATATCAGGGCCATATTAAGACTTTAGAAAATTTAAGCATTGAGAAAGTATGATACACTATATAATGAAAATCATACTAAACTGGAAAGCTAACATGTGTGCACAGATGAAGATAAGTAGGTTTATTTCAAGTTTTCTACCTACAACTCTCAGGATTAAGTCACTGTCATAACACTTATCATTTGGGGAGTTACCTATCTGTTGCTTCTAAGACAGAGTCACCCAAAATGGGACTAGTTCACATCAAGAATATTGAAGATGCTGCATTGTGTTGAAGGAAGGAAATGTTAGACCTTCTCCTGCTCTTAAAATCCTCCCCTCTCCCTTTTCTTCCCCTCCCCTCCCCTCCCCTCTCCTCTCCTCTCCTCTCCTCAGTTTGGAGTTAACCTCTTCAACTAACTACCTCCAGAATACATGTTAAGTATTTTGTATAGCTGGCTCTTTCTCTTGATGCAAAGACACTTCTGCTCCCATGTGACCTTTGAAATACGTCAATATATCATCGTTATTAATCAATATTCTGTTTCCTGGAAAACCTAGGAAGGGTTTCCTGAAACCAGAGAATCAGCATGGCAGGAAGGAGCAGGCATCGATGTTAGGACAGTCTAATTCTCACTCTGCTGATCCAATCACTTGTTGTGTGATTTCTGGCCATTTATTTAACTCTCCTGAAGTACAACTACTATTCTAAGAACATGCTGTTGTGAGGGGAGAGAGGAATTAGTTGATTGGCTACTAGTGAACAAGAAGTTTAGAGCAAACAGTTGATCCTATTTACAAGGACTTGAGGTTTTAGAGTTCTTGGCCTTATTTGCAGAAATCTTTCTTCAAAGACGTTCAGCTTTCAATACCTTTAAGAAAATGCATTGAGAAGATCAAGGGAAGGATCACTTTTAAGCTGAGTGCAAACCCCAAAGCTCACTTAGCTCTCCCTGGCTTATCCCACTACTGGATAGACTTATGTTCTTGGGCAAAGACAACTGTTTTTCCTGGCTCTTCTCCTCAAATATGCAGACAGATCCTCGATGGCAGCAATAGCCAGAGAAGAGATGATAGCCAACTCTGTTAAAAGGAAGTTGGTAATACGAGTCCTGTTTACTGGTGCCAAATTGCATACTTGGTCTAATATAGAAAAAATAAGTCAGCATCCAAAAGTTGCTATTGATCACATGATGTGTGACTTTATTCTTTTTTGAACTGAAGTTGTTGCAATGATTAGGATAGATTCAGAGTAATTTTGAAGAAATAATGAATGGGGGTTTTGTTTGTTATTTTTAAGAACTGCTTTTACAGACCCGGCATGAAATATACCAATACACAGAAAGGAATTCTATCAAACATACTGGAGGAACTGCTGGAAAAGATGCAAAGACATTAACATTGAAGAGTAAAATGGCTTATTTTATATCTGAACTGGTATACCTAACTGATTCTTAATGGTGACTCTGTGAAGAACCAGGGTTTGTGTTTTTAAAGCCAGTCTTGTTCTTCCAGCCTTCATCTTGAAAATCCTCCCCTCCCCCCATATCATTTCAGCTGTCGCCCATTGTAATTGTGAGGTTTTGCAATTCTAGGTTAAATATTTTATGGTAGCTTACTATTGGATTTGTTTCTTTCTATGACTATTATGTTGTCATGGCAAAAGTCTTGTGTAACATGAGAACCATAATTTCCATTTCACAAAGCAAATAATGATTCTTCAAGCTGACTTAAGGAGCTCAACAATTTAAATGAATAGCAAGGAGCTCATACTTAAGAATCCTTTGAGTATGTTTGATATATATACATCTAAGGACATACAGGTAAGTGGTCATTAATCAATGTTTTCTGTAATAACAAGCTCCCATTTCCCCAGCACTGGTCATGGAAGCATTTCTTCATTGTTTCATATCACTATTTCTTTTAACACAGCGGAGATAGTTTCATTCAGAAATTCAGAACTTTCACCAAGATTCAAGGAAAAATGTATTCATCTCTGCTCTTCGAAATTCCTTGTTGCATCTGAATCTTAGAATTTCCAGAGAGTAAGCCACTCTTGTAAAAGAAACATAGTACATTCCTTGCTATTCAACCCACTTTGTTTCCTGGATGAATGAGAAAATTATGTCTTGGGTGGCAAATCATCTTACTTGAAATTTGTAGATGTTTTTGCCAAAAGCATTGATTAACGATGTAAAACAAAATTTAAAAAGCACTGCTCTTATTTGGCATGGGATAACATAATTCAAATGAACTTTTTGCTTCTCTTTTGTTTAAAGTGTATAGATCTTTAAAAAATGGATGTATTTTTTGAACAATGTCTATTTTTTTCCCCATATTTTTCTGTGATGAAAGTTGGTTCCATCAATCTCCTTGGAATCACTTGCAATCACAGAGCTGCTGGATTGATTGGGCTGTGAGGTCCAAGATGGCTTCTTCCACAAGTTCGGTGGTCATGCTGCCTGTCAGCGGGGTGCCTTGGTTCCCTGCATCTGGACTACCTCCAAGGGACCTCAAAGATCAGTGTTGTCCTTCTGCTTGTCCTTCTCCTCACTTCCTTTCCTCCTTTTAGTCTGTGACCACTAATTGCTCAGGGTGCTTGCAATAGTTTTTATTTCTCTAGTTCAACCTTCACATAAAACATGTAGACATCTCAGCCTTCTCGCTCTTCTCCCCTTAAGCTAGATCCATGCCGTTTTCTTACATATACATATATATATATTTATACATATACATACATACATACATATATATATATATTTTTTACAGTTTCTATAACCTCTGAAACCTCTGAAGCATTTCTGATCTGTGCCTATTCATATACTGGAGAGAATCTGCAAAATAGAAAAGCATGACATGTTTTCCATCACTAAGCCTTATTTTGCACAATCCTGACTTACCTACTGGAGATTTTAAAAAGGACTCTTTGACTTCTATGACTTTGAACAGATATTGTTTTACTGTCCATTTTTTGGTTTCTTTTTTAGTATCAAATAGTTTTTTTTTCTTTTTTTTTTTTCTTTTTTTTCTATCAGTAGAATATATTTTCCACAGACATAATTTTTCAGGAATACACAGAACAAGATGATACGATATATAATACATTTATCCATCACAAAGTTTCAATAATCATCACTACCATTCCTGAGAGTGGATGGGGTACAAGAGCAGAGTCTTTGGAGACAGTGCTTTAATGAAAAAAGATAACTTCCATAGTGAAAGTTTCAATCCCTGAGGCAAGTTGGTAAAGCGATGTTTTGGAGCGGGCCAGTTTCTATTTGGTGGTTGGTGGTGTGAAGAGACATCTTCAAATCTCAGCCAGAAATTTCAAGTGGAGAGGTAATAAGAGAAATAAAGTTATACTTCATCCCCTCTTCCAATCAACACTCACTAAGTACTTTCTATATGTTGGGCACTGGGTTATATAAGTAATTCCTGGCATGTGATCAAATATGGCTGTGCAAATAGGAATAGAAATTTCCATTCCAATAGAAATATATCTGGCCTCTCTTTTATTGTTAAATATATGCTTGTTGATATCAACTGTAAACATTCTACAGTTTCATTGTCTTTTTTCTATATTTTCCCCTCTCAATAGAGAAATAAAATGATCCACTTAAAAAAAAAAGGTTCAAATGAATCTTTAAAGTTTCTGCCAATAAACCATACTATCTGCTTTTGGTTATTTAAGAACTTTGACATGTCATAAGTGCTTAGTATATATTCTATTGAAGTTGTAGGGTTCTAGAAATGGTGTCAGGACTGAATGTAACCAACATACTAAGAAACTGAAGAGAAGATTTCAGCAAAAACAAACTGAATGTACATTATATCCATCATCATGGAATGCACATTTCTGATTATTTTGGCTTAGGAAGAATGAGGGCTGCAAGGCATTTTTAGAAAGAGCATTTCCTTGATCAGCAAATATTATGAAAACCTCAAACCATCAAGTAATAAATGGAATTGTTAAGCAGTATTTGAAAGTCCTCTTAAGTAATATTGCCTCTAATCACAAGACAATATGAGTGAGAATTGTCTCTTTGAATTAGCTGTAGTGAGAGGTGACTAAAATCATCACTTTACCTTAACATCTTTGCTACTGTTTACTTTTTAATTTTTATTTAATAAACTCTGTCCATTAAATGAGAAAATTAATTTTTCAATTCTCAATGCAAAATTCTCCTCATCTTAATTTATGATTCATATAGCATGGAGAATTAAATATAGTGCCTTTTCCTCTAAGGTCCAAAAAGACTGAGGATCAGAAAAGAGGAATCAAGAAACTTGCCTTCATTTTGATCTATTGCTTGGAAATAGCAAAAATAAACTTCATCTGTCTTGGGAACTTTTCAAGTACTTACTGTTATTTATGCTTATTAATTCCAAGTGACTTTTCCCAAGAAGAGCTCTATAATTTTAAAACAATTTTCATACTTTGAAGGAAAAAAATGGATAAATTAAATGTGTTAGGAAAAGAAAGTGAATAGGAGATATTAAGAATAGAGGAATACATAAAATCAAAATAAGTAAGACAAGTAAGAGTTTGAAACTCAGCTGAGCAGTCTTAGAGGTTGGACATTACTTAGTAGGAGAGCAAGACTCTCAGGATGGATGGACTCTCAAAGATCACTTAGTCTATGAATTGAGAACAAAACCCTTTTAATTCCTGGGGGATGACTGAGCCCTTTCCCTACCAGCCTTCACTGTCTCCTGGAACCTACACCCCACTTTCATGCGAAACACCAGCACACTTTCCAAGTCCAGGGCAGCCTTCATGTGCTAGAATCCAGTGGGTGGTCAGTATTGGTTTACAGAAAGAAAAAGAGATGTTCCAAGAGAGCTAAATGACTCACAAGAATCAATGATACTTTAGAAGACTGATCTCCAAATTCAGGGCCAATCTCCTTAGGCAGACATTCTTGAGAAAAAGTGATTCTTACTGAATTTGCAGAAGAAAAATAGTTTTCAGGATACCAAGATGTAAAAATTATGTTCTACATTTACAAGGGATTACAAAACAGAGTAATGATGACTATGCAAATAATTTCTCTAATTTAAAACGTGTGGAGAGTTCGCATATTTAAAAGATCATTATTGATATTTTTTCTCAAGTTTTATAAAGTTCTTGAGGAATGAAATACTTACATGGGGAAATTTACCTAGGATGATCATTGTTTCGTTGACATCTACTCTGGTCCACATTGTTTAGAGTTAAGGAAAAGACACGCTACTGCTCCTACGAGAAAATTGGGAAGACCTTAGCTTGGAGTGACAATGTTTCCAGATGACTGAAATTGAAAGCAGACTTCCTCTACTTGCCCGTTCAGACAAAGTTTTATACAGCAGTGAATAAACTCTTACTTGCTTGTCCCCCAGTTTATAGTAGGGTACAGAAGGATTAAGGTGACCAATTTCTCCAGGACTGATTCTCTTCTCGGTATACTTTGAAAACTGGGTACTGCTTCAGTCTTAAAACACGATTCACAACTTAAACTTCAAGAACACCATAGAATTCCCTGGGCTTGGTGTTACTGGCTTTGACCATAAAGACTTTTTTAAAATTTGGGGAAATGTTTTCAACTTCTCATACCATGGACCATGGCAGACAAACACAATGCTGTTCCTTCCCCTTAAGCTTTAAATAGTAAAACTGTATTTTTGCAGACAAAAACACATAGTACATTAGTTTTCATTGAATACATAATAATGAACAAGTTTAGGAAATATAATCTCCTTAGAACTCTAAATTAGACACCCAAAATACTGATTTTTTTAAAAGATTTATTTATTTATGCATACAAGCTGGGGTACAGGCCAGAGGTGTGGGGTGGCGAGAGGGTTCACCAGAGACAGAGTAGGGAGCAGAACAGGCAGATGGACGGAAACACACTGCTGAGGGGAGCAGCGGGTGAGGCAGGAGAGGTATGCCGCGCCATGTGGGAATCACCCCAGCTGGGCGTCGAACTCGCATTGCTGCTGCCGACAGCTGCACAGCGCAGCACTTAACCGCTGCGCCACCAAGGAGGCCCTCAAAATACTGATTTTGTAATTGACCATAAAGGCAACAAAATTGACAAACTGATTGGGAGTTGGTTACTTAATTTACAAATACATATTTCAACTTATCTTCTGATCCATTATTTTTATCCCCTTTCTGCTAGAAATGGGTTTTCAACCATGATCTGTGTTGAATAATGTTTCAGGGCATCCGCCAATATATTACCAAAAGAGAATCTGTTCTGTTCATGTAGAAGAATTAATGGAATCAGCTGTGGCTGAAACCGGGTCCTGAAATATGACAAATACAATTGCTGCATGCTACATTGTGTGTTTAACCTCCCAACCTCTTATCAAAATTAAAAAAAGAGCATGAAATGTTGCAGAATCATTTCAGTACCTTTTTTTCCTTGCTCTATGACTACTGAAATGGAATAACTCCTAATTTTCAAATGTGTGGATGATGGATTTTATCAGGACCGTGAATTTTTCCAGATCTGCCTAATCTGGGGTGAAGCAGGAAGTCAGCCTGGGAAAGCAGCTGGAGAGAACACTGATGACGCTCACTAGGACATAGCTGCGAAGCTCCTCTCCTGGCTGGCAAGGGGGAGGCAAATGGGGCTGGAACTGCAGACTTGGGAGCTAGGATCGGACAGGTTAACTTTCCTGGTTCATCTCGGCAAACCTGTGCTGACTGACAGTTGTACCAGGTGCTGCCCTTGACACCTGCTATGGGCCCACGTTTGTGTCTCCATCCCTCAAATTCATATATTAAAATCCTCACTCCCAAAGTGATGACATTGGGAATTGGGGGTTCTTTAGGAGTAGATTAGTTTATGAGGAGGCACCCCACAAAAAGGACCAGTGCCTTCATAGAAGAGACCCCTGAAAGGCCCCTTCCTCTCCTATCAGGACATAGTAAAAGATGCCATCTGTGATCCAATTAGCAGACATGGAATCAGCCACTCCAATGAAATCTTGGACTTCCCCGCCTCCAGAACTGTGAGAATTTCTGTTGCTTATGACCTACCCCATTTATAGCATAATGCTCTAACAGCCAGAACAGACTAAGATAGCACCTCCATTCAAGGATGAGAAAGACACAGTGCTTCCTCAAGGAATGAACATCTGAGTGGGATTTGCTCTTAGACCATTGTAACTTGTGTTCAGTCTTGGTAGATTTCCTAGAGGAGCAGGTTCTTGAGAGATAAGGATGAGCCAAGAGATAAAATTGGCAAGGTGTCCTAGTGGGAAGAAAACCCCATAAAGGCACAGGGTGAGACACTGCAGGTATTTTTCATCACTGCCGCCTAAGAATTAGAGGTAAAGAACATAAGAAGTGACCAAAGAGGTCCTCCCTGGTGGCACAACAGATTAAGTCTCAGCCTATGAAGCTAGCCACTGCCATTGAGGTACAAGTTCGATCCCCGGTCAGGGAGATTCCCACATGGTGCATCAGACCTCTCTTGCCTCGCCAATGCTCCCTTCAGCAGTGTATTTCATTCCATCTGCCTGTTCTGCTCCCCACTCTGTCTCTGGTGAATCCTCTCACCTCCCCACACCTCTGACCTACACCACAGTTCTTGTGTGCATAAATAAATAAATCTTTTTTTTAAAAAAAAAAAAAGAAAAAAGAAGTGACCAAAGAGAGAAGTAGGGGCCAGATCAGCAGTGGACTTAGATTTAGATTTAGCAGTGGACTTAAAGCTATGCATGATGATGAAGGGATGAAGGGTCTTAAAACACTTTGAAACAAGAGAACGAAATGTAAAAATTGCTGTTGGGTGGATGACTTCAGTGTTTAGTGAAGGATGGATGAGAAGGAGTGATGTTAGAGATACCAGACCAGCCGGGAGTTGGCTACAAAAGTCTGGACATGAGATGATGGTGGCATCTGTCTTCATCATACTGGTTGCAGTTTAATAATCTTACATGTCAGTGCTGCCTTCCCGATGTATTAATAAGCACCATGATATCAGGGAATGTGCCATATTCTCTATGAGAACCTCAACATTTAACAAATGCCTGATAGTGACCCATTAATGAACACTTATTTTTTCATGTATGGATGAATAACCTGAATGAAAGCTGGGGAATAAGTTCAGAGCAAGGAATAGATTTTTAAAATATTCAAGAGCTATAGATACCAAGACTTGCCAAGCAAAGTTTAAAATGTCATCCTGGTGCCTGTATTAATCAGAACAAATGTAGCCCCGGGACCAGGCGTAACACAATGTTAAGAATGCAAACTCTGGGCTGCTCTTAGCTCAAATCCCAGCACCCCAACTTCCTAGCTGTGTCCCTGGGCAGGAGATTTAATCCATCTGTACTTGGTTTGCTCAAATGCAAGTGGAAATGAATAGAGTGCATGCCCCATCCTGTGGTTCTGAGACTTACAGGAATTACTTTTTAGGAAGCATGCAGAACAAAGCCTGGCAGACAGTGTGTGCTCAATGAAAGCTCAGATTAAATTCCCATTAAGTCATTAGTCACTAGTGACTGTTAAAGTGCAGGGAGGTGACTTGTCTTTTAAATCTCAGCAGTTCCTCTTCATTCAATGTCCACTCTTCCTCTAAAAGGGGTTATTGACTTAATGTAACAAATGGAAAGTCAGAAGCCCCAAATGAAGTGATGTGCTGGGGTTCACACAGGTTGTCGGCCCCAGAACCAGGAAGTTTTCCTCCTCCATTCGCTTCCTACTGACTCTCTAAGGATGAACTTACAGCCGCATGGGAGCGGGAAAAGAACTTCACAGTCAGTGTTTAACTACGTATAAGCACATATTTTAGGAAATCATGTCAGATCCAGGCTCCATTTATCTGCTGCCTAGTCTTACCTGATGCTAACGGCAAAAACTTTGGGGGTGTTTCAAACAGAGGGCTGTTGCTATAGAGTATCACAGATCTTCTAATAATTCAGCTAAAATGCTCTGGTGCCTAAAATGAATTTTCTTTAACCCTGAGCCCCTCCTTAGCTTGACATTCAAGTACAAGTAATTTTTATCTGTTCATATTGCGTCTTCATCAACCAGGAGAATGGTGTGTTCATCATGTACTCATTTTTACATTTTTTTTTCTGGTACAGGATTAGCAAAAACAGGAATAAAATCTTGGAGAAATAGAAGTAAAGTGAAAGAGATTTAGAGATGAGGAGAAGCAGGATTTGGAAATTCTGCTTTGGGAGAAATAACTGAAATTCAATAAAATTTGTCCTGAGCCTTAGAACCTTAGATATGTCTTCGAGGGCTGGCCCTAGGGGGTGAGCAGGGGTGTGGTGGACAGAGTTTGAGGGGGAGGGGTCCTTTGCTTTGCAGCCCTCAGACTTGTGCTTTCCAGCAAGAAACCAAAATTGTAAAAGGAATTTCCGAACCCATTTCTGGTTACTGGATTAAATCAAGGTTTTCCAGAGTATTTTCCATTAAGAGTTACCTTGAATTTCTAGGAGGAATGAAGGAAAGATTTAAATAGGATCCCCTAAGATGAGAATCCAAACCTCATAAAATGTCTGATTGAACTGAATATAGGGACAAGGACTGAAACCTTAGAAAACAAGTATGTCTGTCTCTTTAGGGAAGTCCTCTCTTGTGGTCTGCAGACCAGGGCTGTTCCCTAAGCTTTATTATCTGTCTTGTGGAGAAGAATAGACACTGAGAACAAATAGTTTGAAGTAATTGAGACATTGAGTCATTGGAAAACTGACAATAAGCAGTCTGGAAGTCATTTTATGTCTGTTTATTTGATGATAAATATATGGTCATGATGTATGTCTTTGGTTCTTGATGTATTCCTTTGTTTCTTATTTTATGTTTCAAATATTATTTCATTTCATGAAAATATCAGTCAAGGGTGGATTGGGGAAGGGAAACAATTGACCCTTTTCTGTAGATAGTTTGAGAAATACTGTCTTAGAATGAATTATTTTTCCTACAAAATGTAGCAGATTTACAACCATCATATTAAAGGAAATAAAAAGTTTCTACTAAGCAAGCAAATATAAATGCAGGTTAATTTTACATTGGTCCATATTCTTATTTTAAGATATAAAAAGTGCCATTGACAATCTTTTCACACAAGATGTTGAATTTATTTGTTATTTTTATATATGTAAGATACTCTTGAACTTGGAGAGTTGCATTTATATCCCTCTCTGCTAATCATACGTGGAACTTAATATCATATAATACTAAGAGTGATTTCTTTTGCAACAAAACATTTTAAAACCTTCAAAAGAACTACATTGAGAACAATGTATAACATTAATAATTTCAGTATGGATATTATCTCAGGCCTAGAAATCCCATATATTACCTATAATATACCACATTAAATCATTTTGTTCTTCCTGAATTTACTTGCTTCAAAAAGTAATGTTCACATTAGAGAAAAAAATTATTTTTTCCAATGCTGTCAATTTCTGTGGGCATTTCTATTTTGCGCCTTAGGCAGTGTGCAGCTGGCTTTTAGGGCTCTGGCCCTATGCTTCTGGCACAGGCAAGAGGACATGTTCGCAGGCTGCAATTGAGCACCAGCCTAGACGCTTGAAGTGCTCTTCACTTACCACAGGTCAAGGCTGGCCACTTCCTCAGCCGGTCCCTCAGGTTCAGGTCAATGGCAGACACACTTGGATGCCGCCGTAGAGGATCTAAGGCACCTGCACATGGAAAATACACACTATGGAATAAGGAATGTGGACTTTGAAGCCAAACTTCTTTCTTTATTTTTTGTTATTGGTTTATAACGCTGTGTATGAATTGGAGGTACGGGATCACAGCAGTTCAGATGTATGTTACCACACCACACACATCACCAAAGGATTCATAATCTTCATGATAATCCAGGGTCTCCTCCCCTCTGCTCTGCACCCCCACCATCCCCTCTGGTGCTCTCCATTCTGCAGTCAGATTTCTAGAATTTTTTTATTTAGTTTTGTCTTTTTATTTCTTTTATTTCTTCACTTTCCACATATGAGTGAAACCATCCCATATTTGTTTTTCTCCTTCTGGTGTATTTAGCTCAGCATCATCTTCTAAGGGCCAATCATCATTTACTAGTTTGAGAGCTGGGACAAGCTATGTAAACTCTGTAAACCTCTGCTTCTTCATCTGTAAGATGGTTTGATAATAAAACTTACATCTTTGGGTGTAATTTTGAACATTAAATGAGTTAATATACAAATAGTACCTGGTATATGGTAAATTACCAATAAATATGATGACTGATGATAATGATGATGGTGATAGAACAGCATCTCATAGGCCAGGCCAAATGTTCATGACATGACTGCATTGATGTCATCTTCAAGGTAAAGTCTCTTGGTCTCTGTCCTCAGTGATCTAAGGGGAGCAGAAAGTATTTGGAAATGGTCATGGTGGTGAGAAGAGAAAGCCAGCTAGAGTTCGAGTTCTTGCAACTTAGCTATCTAGTGGAAATAAGCCATAGAATTGTTCTTTTTAGGTCTTTCTATCCAACCCCCCCTCCCCATCTGCTTTTGTCTCCCCAGGCTGGGCAACACCTGTTATACAATAATCCTCATGGTTATGGGAATACATGCATTGTATCCTTATCTGTAGCAACCAATCAGAGAAAAAACTGCGTTGTGGGGTTTATCATGACTAATTTTACTAATTAGGTTTTCTGCTTCATGTGTTTCCTGGCCTTCAGAACTGACACTGGGAATTTTATACCAGGAAGTTGCAGCTGTGTTCATAGACCATGAAGCTTCAGGAGGGGTTTCCAGAATTTGATGAGTTTGGTCATTTAACTTCCATGCACATTAATCCTTCCTGGACTAGGGCAACTAAAATTTTCTGTTGACTGAGAATTCAATGAATATTCTCTTGCCTAGTGTTTTGTGAAGGTACCTGGAAGGTTTCAATAAACTATCAGTGTTCGATAGCTGCGATAATGAATGACTACATACTTAGAGGCTTAAAACAATACCAATTTATTGCCTCAGTTTCTGAAGTTCAAATTGCAGGCATGGTTTGGACCAACCGTTTACAATCTCACAAGGTTGATACCAAGGTAGCAGGCCTGTAACTCTTGGAACCTCTATGGGTAAATTCACTTCCAAACTCAATCTGATTGTTGGGAGTATTTAGTTTAATGTAGTTGTAAGACTGGCGTCTCTATGTCCTTGCTGACTTTACGTCAGGGGTAACCGTCATCTTCTAGAACCTACTGATATTCTTTGGCTCATGGCGCATTATCACCTCTTCAAAATTTGCAACGGTGGATCAAGTCAAGCTTCAAATCTCCAAGATCTCCACTTCTGCCACATCTCTCTGCCTGGTCTTCAGTTTCATTATTCAAAATTTTTACTTTTGCCAGTTCTTACTATATTCAGAGTCCAACAAGCTAATAAGACTAAAATAGGGACATAAGTAGGTTTAACTTCAACAAAGTGCTAGTGGATGTCTTACATGCATTGTACAGAAAGATATAGAGTCTATAAGGAATCTGTAAGGAATATTGGGTGATGCCCTCGGTGTGTATCTGGGAGGATCTAGAGGTGGTGGATGGAGGACGAGGTCTCAGGACGTGTGTCGCTCATATACAGTCTGTGGCAATTTCTCTCTACATAGAATCAAATATTTGTTCATTGAATTTTTTTCCTTATCAGAGATTATTAGAAAATTGTCACAATAAGATGGTTGCCTCGATGATGCACAGCGATTGTAGCTGTTCTCTTGCGTCTATTTCACTGTTTCACTCTGTAGGTTAACACAATCTTCCTGTACCATTGCTTGTACCTTGGTTGTAAGCTGCTCACCAAAGCCATATTTTGAAATGATGATTAGAACTTAGGTATTCCCAACCCCATTCTCAGAGTCACACCTGCATTTTATGTTTCTCTCCCTATTTCTCCCGCATTTTATTCTCTCCTCCAAAATATCACTCCCTTGTTTCCAAACTTTGAGTTTTCTGAGTATTCCAATATGTTGCTCAGTTGTGTGTAATGCCCTTCACGTTTCCATTTGTTATAATTCCGTCAAGAACCCACCTCAAATATCACCTTTTCTGGTAAACTTTATGCAAATAATAATAAAAAATATATATTTTAGATAAAAATTACACAAAAATAATAAAATAAATAATAAAAAAGACACTAGTATCTGTACACAGACATAAAATTTAATTCCAATAAGTCTACAAGGTCAATATTATTTTATCCAGTGTAATGAGGAACAAATACACTCAAGGTGAATCGCTTACTTCATGGAGTTAGTCAAGAGTAAAGCCAGGTTGCAATTCCTTGGTTCACCGAATCTCTTGCTCATAATTGCATTGTGATTCTAACTGCTCTGTGCCTATGATTTTTAATGATGAATTTCATCATGATTTCTGGCCTATCCAAGGTCACTTTCTGCACAAACCATCCTTAATTTTCCCAAGTAGGTCATCCTTAGATTTGAAATGTCCTTCCTTATTTGTTCCATTGTTGAGAACATTATCACTTCTCTTATGTACTATTGTCCTGTATTCCCTGCATTCCCTGATTTTTTTTGTGACCTCCTTCGGGACTGGGGCCAGGTTGCATGGACTCTGTCTGGTTTAATGGACCCAGCATTCTGGAAAAAAAAAAGTTTGATAAATAACCAAAGATTCGATCACATTTCTCTGTGTTGATTTTGAAAGAGCCTGACATAAGGCATAAGGATGATTCTGCTTACATTAGGGGAGTGTTAGGGTAGATGACTTAAGTCATGCTTTAGTCACCTCTAATCCTCTTAATTGAGGTCTCAGCTTTGAAGTTAAACTCCAATATGATTAAAATTGCATTACTGACCTCACACACCATTCCTGCTGTACATCTACCCTCACCCACTGGGAGCATCAACCTTTGAAAGGCTGAAACTAATGTTTGAGGGGGCAGCACCAGCAGTGAGTGGTGCCGGAAGACAGAGACCTTCAAGAGCTGCATAAAACAACCCACCTCTTCTTCACATAATGGCATTGCCACTTGCTAATCAGTTAACAACTGGCCTCTGTGATCAAATGTCTTTTCTGAATTTGTACCCTCCACAAGGGCAGAACTGTCTGTGGACTTTTCTTTTACCAAGTGAAAGCACTTCATAGGGTGACAGTAAATTACTGTTACCCCTAAAGATAGAGAAATGGGATGATGGGGTTAGTGCTGTAATTTACTTTTTATTACTTGAATGAAAACAATATGCTTCCACATATGTTTCTGGCAAGCATTTCAAAACCTTTTTACTACTACCTACAGAAATACTAACTATACACACAACCAGTTGAACCCTATTCATGTAAATAAAGTGTTATTAAAATATTCAGTATATACCATAAGTAATTAAAATTTAGCTATGCTTAGAATGGAAAGAAGTCTCTGATCTCAAAAGTTTATCTGAGCATAAATTGGTATTTTTAGCACACTGTTGGAGAGCCTATCTATCCAGCGAGGGCTCCAATGTATGAGAAAGCACCAAGGAGGCTAAAATAGTTACTATATTGTCTAAACATTTTAATTCTAGGTAGATATCTTAACTCAAAAGCAGGCTGTTTTGACAAGTCTTTATTAAGCTCATGGTGCTCATGTTAACCATATTTTACCATATTATAAAAATTAGTAAATATTTCATTTACTTAAATTCTATAATAAAGTTGAAGTAAATATGGTATCAATTGGATAAATATTACAATACAAATTTATTCTCTTTTATATAAAGAAAATGTTCCTTTCTAAAGACAATGACTATTTTCTACAAATCTCTGGCAATAGTCCTCTCTACTCAGTACCCAGGAGAAAAGAAAATCACCATGATGGAAAGACTCATCAACGCCCACATTGTTTCTAGAATCTTCAGGAGCAAGAAAGGATTTGTCTCAAGTAAATGCCTGCTATTTGCCTGAACAAATCCTGCTTCTACTGGCAACAAAAGTGGAATGAGTGGCTCTCTCTGCCACATACACTATTCATCATCATCCCTCACTACAGTGCAGTAAGTAGTGTGATAAACATTAGTGATGGTCCCCAATATAGACAGTCATCCCTCTCGTAGCCATGGAAATGCATGAAAGATGGACTCTGATCTATTGAGATCAGGTCACATGACTTCTTTTGATGAATGACACGTAAGTACACATCTCAATGGTGCAGGGTGTTTAATTACTATACTAATTGCTAGTGCTCTTTTAGCCTTCCCAGCAGAGTATATAAACTTGAGGCACTCCATGAAAGGCAGCTCCTTGAGGAGTTGCCCAGATAAACTGCACAAAATGAATGATTGAGAAATAAGCCTTCAGTGTTTTGAGCCACAGAGACTGGGTTTTAATATCCTATCATGTTATTATGACTGTTAGAGCTGGTCAAGTGGGAATATCTGATTTTTTTCTGAGGCGGCTAGGCACAAAAACAGTATCACTCACTCAGTTCTACAATCTTGTCCATTCCCTCTTCAACTTAGGCCTTCTTTTCTTCCTTGTCTGTAACCAGAATAAAAGTAATCTTACCTACCTAAGGGGGATGAGCCTGTTAAATAGTGTGCTCAGAAAATATCAGATTCCATAGACATTTATTAAATTACTGGGCTTTAAAAGTAAATAATAGGCTTTTCTAATATTACTTTAACATCTTTGATGCTAAACACATATTTTTCAAAAATTTCCTTAAGGTAAAGTACATGCTTAGGAACACTTTCGTGGTTCCTAAATTTCAGGTTTTAGGGATATTATGTCCCCATACTTCATAGGAGCTGGTAAAATGACAACACAAATAGACTGTGATCAGATATAATACAATGTTAAATGACAAGCCGTGACATAATGTAACACGATACCTACAACAAACACTAAAAATGTTACACTATCTTCAGCAGAAAATATACCCTAAAAAACATTATAGATAAATCAAAATGAAGTTCTGGAAAATGTTTAGGTAACCTACAGGGACAAGAAAACAGAGAAACAAAAACAGAGCGAAAACCAAAATTAAGAACAGTGTTACATTGCAACATGAGAAAATAACTCCCTTTTCAATTCCTCCCAAACTTCTGACCAAGTCAGGCCAAGTTCAGTCTGGCAGCAGAAGCCTGCCGTCCTCTGACATGGCTTAGCTGATTTTAGGGACCTAGGAGAGCAGGGCTGGGGGCACAGCCTAGCCAGATCCCTGTAATTTTGCATTGCCTTTCTTTCTTTTTTTTTAAAGATTATTTATTTATGCATACAAGCTGGGGTACAGGCCAGAGGCGTGGGGTGGTGAGAGACAGAGTGGGGAGCAGAACAGGCAGATCAACCGAAATACACTGCTGAGGGGAGCAGTGGGCAAGGCAGGAGAGGTCTGCTGCGTCATGTGGGAGTCTCCCCGGCCGGGTGTCGAACTCTCATCACCGCTGCCAACAGCTCTGCAGCGCAGCGCTTAACCACTGCGCCACCAGGGAGGCCCCGCATTGCCTTTATTTCTAAGGTTACTTTCCTTTGTGGCAAATGATAGAAGTTGTTACATACATGTGTTAAGAGAGGTTTCATTTTCTTAATTAAGGGGAAATAATGAAGGGGATCAATTTCTGGAAAATATTCAATAAACAGTAACTCATAAATCCAAAAGAACATAAATCTGAAAGATGGTATCCAAATGACTGAAGTATGTGAACACGTGTAGGCAAGATAGCCATTTCCGATCATATATGAAATAAAACATTTCCATAATAAATAATCATTATTTGTTTTTATACTTTTAAGCTCACTATATGCAAGCTCCTTAAAATCAGGAAAGATGCCAATTTGTTTCTTTAGGTGTTTAGTATTATACTTGTAACGTAATGATCTCCCTTTTCATAAATAAATACAAAAGTAAATTTTGACCTGCTCTTGTCCAAATGATCACAGATTTGGAATATTGTTCCAATGATATTTATTGTAGAAGGATTATGTGATGTCTTAGGGAATCACAATCCTTTACTCTTGGAAAAGTAGAATTTTAGTTTTGAAGAAAGAAACAAGATTTAATGTTCAATATTACTCATTTCAACCTATAAAGAATGGTTTTCATTAATGTTTAGTAAGTGAAATTTTTTGGTACAATATATATTGGGAAGAAGGATGTTTCACAATGTCCTCCACAGCATTTTCCAACAATTTCTTACCCCTTTACTTCTAGGAACAATGGTTTGTTTCATATTTTGCTCTAACATCCATTTCAGAAGAATGAAAGGTCCTACTTGTGGGAAATGACATTTCAAAACTGGTATAAAGGGAAGAGCATATTCATAAAGAATGATTCACTTTAGAGGCATAGTTCCAGCTAATGGCCAATAAATTGGACTTAAATACACAATTTATTTCGTCATTTAATAACAATGTATTGAAATACCACTATATGTCAAGCTCCGTTTTTATCATCATAGCTCTGATGGACAATATTGAAAAACAAATCCTCCCCATACAGGACTAACATTTTGATAGGAGTCAGATTAAAATGATAAGGGAAAATAATAAGGTAATTTCTATAATGACAAGTACTATGCAGAAGATAAAAGAGAGGAATGTAGTAGAAAGTGACCAGGAGATGGTAAAGAAGTTAGAGTAATATTGAAAGTCAAAGAAGATACTACGGACTCACTGTAGTAACAGTTCTGGGGAAGAGAGTGAGGCTCTCTGCTTTATAGGCCCTGGATATCTCAAAACACACACACACACACACACACACACACACACACACACACACACACACAGATTTGTTAAAGGACACACGGACACAAATTATTTTAGGCGGTGTACTTAAACCAGAAATTTGACAATAGACGTATCAATCAAACTTGTTATTAAATAGTTAAATCTTATTTGACTATTACTGTTGATCTTTATCAATGATGTTCTACCATATGCATGACCCTCTACTAGTCCTCTCACTGTTAAACAGAGCCTCTTCACCTTGGATGGTATCTGTAGATCCCTCTAAAAAATATAGTTTTTTAAAGATTTATTTATTTATACATACAGCTGGGGTACAGGCCAGAGGTGTGGAGCGGTGAGAGGCTTCACCAGAGACAGAGTGGGGAGCAGAACAGGCAGATCAGAAGTACACTGCTGAGGGGAGCAGGGGGCGAGGCAGGAGAGGTCTGCCCCACCATGTGGGATTCTCCCCGGCCGGGTGTCGAACTCGCGTCGCCGCTGCCGACAGCTCCACAGCGCAGCACTTAACCGCTGCGCCACCAGGGAGGCCACTAAAAAATATTTTTAAAAGTCATATGCATAAAAATACGTTATTTTGGAGAGGAGTCACAGGAATTCATCCCTTAGAGAAGTCCCGCTCTAAGGGCTTCTCCTGGTGACTTAAGAATATATTGCTCTTTATTTCAATCAATCAGAAACTTCTCATTATTACTGCCCACATATTACTATTTGCAAGGTTATATTTAAACAGGCCATGCATTTTCAAAACTTGCACACCTAGTAGTAATAAAATATCTCAGTAAAGACAAATGAAACAACATGACCGTACAGCATCGTGGGTTAAGATTCCCTTAAGCAGTGTTTTGTACAAGCATCTGTTTGTAATAAGAGACACAGTGTAAAAAAAAAACTCATGTTAGCACCACGAAGTCCTATTTTATTTTTGAATTTTTTATAAAACACTCAATGTATGACCCAAAACATATGACAGACACTGCAAGCCAGTTAGACATCAATGCAAAGAGCAAGTTTTCTTTTAGGTGGAGATGACTGATTTCAGCACAGGGTAAAAATGAATAATGGAATTAAATTTATTCAGCTGTACTAAGAGAATCTTGAACTTTAATCCATATATGAGCCATTTGGAGAATTTATTTTGAAGATTCTGGGACTGCACAACCAGCATGGTTTTGAGTACAAAGCCATCATCACTTTCAATGTTCCTTCTGGTTTATTGTATTGTCAAACCACATTGTATTGTCAAACCATTGAGCAAGAGGCAGTTAACACTAGATCTCATTTATCATTATAAAAATTCCATGAGATCAGCAATAGCATCTTAAATTTAAAATAGACCAAACTGAGGCAAAAACTGCTAAGCAAAAAAAAATATATATATTTATGTATTTATTATTTATATATATTATTATATATAATATAATATGTATTATATTATAATATATCATAAAATATGTATATTATATATCATGTAATAACTTAGTACATACAGCTTAGTACATATATATATATATATATATATATATTTCTTGTGCTCAGGGTCTTTTGGTGAAACACAGATTTTGCTCTCCCATCAAATGTTCAATGTAGCCCCATTCTCTTAATGTACTAAGAAGTCTGACCCTTCAAACCAACTTAGATCTCTTACATGTTCCTATTTTCTCCAAAATAGTACGATGTTCATTTAAATTACATTAACTACTACTACCTCAGCACCCATATTCATTTCCATTATCAAGTGGACATTTTTAGTTTACATCCTAAATGTAGCTTGAATCCCTCCTCTCCTCTCCACTGCCACCACCATTATTCTGAGACACTAATGTCATTTCTCTCAACACTTGCCTGACATCCATTCACGTGCCTTCAGTCTGTAGTCCACATTACAGCTATAGCGATCTTCACAGAACGCCAATTTAATCATGCTTAAAATACTTCAATGTTTCCCCATTGTTTGGGGATGAAATGCACATTTCTTAACTTGACCAGCACACCCTGTATAATTTGGTCTCTACAGTTTTATTCTCATCTGGACCAAGATTTCTGTCTCTAGCAGACACCCTGGGTCTGACGGCTCTCAAATACCCACTCTCCTTCCTCCCTCAGGGTCTTTGCACACCTCGTCCCCACCTGAAAAACTCGTCACCTCATCTTTAGCTAATTATCGTTTCATTGGTGGGGTCTCAACTAAGTTATTAGCTCCAAGCTCGTCTGGGAAGTCTTGCTATCTCTACGAATAAATAAAATTACCCAATTATTAGTTTATATAGCACTTTGTACCTTTTCTTATTAAAGTTGTCAGTATCTTTATGTAGACTATTTTAGTGATATCTCAAAATTAAGTTATAGAGTGAAAAGTCAGAAAAAGTCTCATTTTGCTCCTTATTTTCAATATATTTCAGTGCCTAGACTCATCTCAGTGCCTAAGACTCTCAAATTATTATTTTGCAAATGATAATACCAATGAATTAATTAGCCAATAGTGAGTTTCTTGACAAGAAAGGTAGTCATTAAGCGTTATAGACGTTAGAATGCCCACCTCTAAAAGAAATTTTAAAATTCTTTTATATAACTTTATATAATATTTAAATGAATTTTAATGGAAAATCACAGTTAAGGTGGAATAATAGATCAAGAATTAGAAAGTATAAGATATTTGTGCTAACAGCTTTCAGCATTAAAATATAATCTACTTTTTTTCAAGATTTATAAGGTGTTAAAGTTATCTCCACAAGTAAACATTTTATTATTTCCTAGAAAATATGATGACTCAGGGGGCTTAGAAGGAAATCTAACAAAATCATCTTTCTGTGATTCAATATTGCATGGCTTATTGGAATCTGTGACCAAAATCCATCTGGGGATGCAGGCACAAGCTCAGCCTTATTCTTTTCCTCGAGCCAGCCAAGCACTGCATATAAATCACCCAGAAGCAGCAATAATGGGCTATGTCTTTTCTGAAGACCCACTGTTCAGAATGAAGTTTCCTAGTTAGCTCTTCATATATCCATGGAGCAGATTCCTGTATTTTTCTGTTTTCAAAGTGAGGTAACTGTCATTTTAGTTACTCTGAAGTAGACAGACAGGCCAAGGGAGGTGTGGAAAGCACCATTTACTAAAATATCTTCCACAGAATATCAATAACAGATTCAATGTTGTCTGGTGTTTGCCATTGGGGAAAAATGATGTTTTCGTGCTTATTAGAATAAGTTCTTTAAAAAGAATGGGTCAAAAATGTTAAAGTAGTTTGTTTAGTGTTGGACTCCTCAGAGACAAACTTAATGATTTTATAAATGAATTATTTAATCCAAAAAGAGTTAAATAGCACACCAAAGTTTCTGCATTTGACCTCTTGAAATACTAATATATTTCAAGAAACTTTTGATGTGTGTGACATGGCTTAGGAAACCAATGTTGGTATTTAGTTTAAATTTTCAAATTGACTGTGGACACCCTGAATCTGATAATTTTCTAATTTTTTTTATAAGTTATTTTTCCTGTCTGAAGTTCAGAGAGATGTAGATTCTGACCATATTGATTATAACAAATGGGTAAAAACTTCAGTTGAACAAAATGAATAAATTCTAGAAATCCACTATAGAATATTGTATTTGTAATCAATAAAACTATATTATACACTTAGAAATATGATAGGACAGATCTCATATTAAGTATTTTTCTACAGTAAAATATAATTGAGTTATAATTCGCATAGCATAAGTAATTGTCCATTGTATATACATAATTTTTTAGTGTAACACTCACATTGCCACATAACCACCTCTTTCCATGATACAGACTACACATCTGACTGTGAAAATTTTTCTCAGGTTCCATTGGCATCAAATCTTCCTACTCTTGCAGTTCTGCCCCCTACACATCTCAAGCTGTCTGTACAAATGCTTGTTCTTTTCCTTCAGAATAGGTCATTCATGTTTATAAAAGTTGCCCATGCTTTTTCTTTATATATATATATATATAATATATAAAATATAATATATAAAATATATAGGTGTTTATATACATATATATACATACCTTTCTCTCTCTCTCTCTCTCTCTCTGTGTGTATATATATATATATATATATATATATATATAAATATATACACACACATTATATATATATGCAGGGACTATGTCATTATTTTGGAAGGTTTTGTTCCTTTGAACTGAGCGCTGTGTCTGTCACCTAATACACATTCAAAAAAATGTTTGAAGGGGAAGAAGGAGAGAAGGAAGGAAGTAAAGGGGGGAGAGAAGGAAGGAGGGGGAGAGTGGGAGGGGGAAGGAGGGACTAAAGGAGGAAGGGAAGGACAGAAGGAGGGAAGGAAAGAAGGAAGGTATAATGTGAGGGAAGAAGGAAGGGAGGAAAACTCTGAATGGAGTTTTCCTCTATGGAAGCTAGTTTGAGTATTTGGGGGCAGGAAGCACTAGGGATAAAAGTCTTACAAACTATTTCTAGAAAGAAAAAGCAAGCCAACAATAAGTCTCAACCGATCAAAAGTCTGGAATAATTCTGCAATCGTCTTCCATTCAAAATAAAGGACTGTGGCTGATTCTTGTGTGCTCACAGGACATCATCCATCCCCTGCCTACTCTGGCAGTTCTGCCCCCTACACATCTCAAGCGTTTGTACAAAATGCTTGTTCTTTTCTTTCAGAATAGGTCATTCATGTTTATAAAAGTTGGCCATGCTTTTTCTTGTTATATTTTTAAAACTCTAAAGTCTAATCTCCTCCCTCTCACGTCCCTGAGGGCTGGACTGCGCAGTCCTGGCGGAACAATAGCTATGGGAGTCTCTAAGCCCACGAGCAAGGAGCCAGTCTAGGGAAGGAAGAATCAAGGATTTCATTTATGTGGAGAAAAGAACACCAATGTCAGTGTTTCTTTTTGCTGGTAACATGGAGGATATAAAGGTGGTGAAAATAGTTTGCCAGTCTATCTTCAAGTGGGCCATTGAGAGGCTGTTAGGAATTTTCAAACATAATATAACAAAATCGAGAAACAAAAAAGTTCCTTTTCATCTGCACAGAGGCTCTGTTGAAGCTGAAATACTTGTGGGATATTAGGAATGAAAAATGTCAGCATGCACGCTGCCCAGGCTCTGCCTGGTTTATGGCTCCCACCTCGTGGTCGTCATTACTGCCCAGTAAAAGGACCTCTTTGTCCCTGGAGCATTGCTTTTCAAAGACAAGAAACATCCCCAGACGTCCCGTCCCTTGACATATAGGTCATGGCATTCAGAGAATAATGCGAGGGACGGCCCAAGTGCCAGTCCCTTGAATCATGGGGACGCGAAGCTATTTCGCAGGGGAGCAGCTAAGCCTTTTGCTCCTATGAATTTCCTTCCTGAATGGAAAGTACTTTTCAAGAGAGAAAGACCTGAGTTTTTCAGTGGCTTCAAATGCAAGACTTGCAAATAAATAAAAGACCAAATGGGCGGGGGGAGGGAACAGGTAGGAAGGACATACAGACAGAGCAGACCTGGCATTTACGTCTTAACCAAAAGCCTGTGCTAGTGATGTGTGTGTGCGCACACGTGTGTGTGCTTTGACCTCCATGAGAGATATGACAATCCTCTAATTCATTGCTGAAATGATCAGATCTGAACTGAGCAAATTTCCTGATGTTTTGGTTGCTCAAAAAACTTGGTTTATGAAGCAAGACAATTCTGCCCTCTGCCAGAAACCCCCCTGCATCTCCAGCCTCCAGTGGAATCCTCGAGAGGAAAGATGAGTTTCTGGCACAGCTCTGGAGACAGTGGCCCAGCTCTTAGAAGGAAGCAGGCTGAAACACAGCTCTTCCAAAGCAAATCATTTTTAAACACGACTTTGTGGTTCCTGTTGTTAAGTATGGCACTAAAGAGGGCATTGCTGCTTTCTCTGCGGTGCATGCCAGTAAAGTGGCTTTGCCAAGGTCAGATGGAACGAGGCTCCAGCCACTGCACATAAGAAGTGCTGATGGTTTTACGTAAGATCAAATCATGGCTGGAGGCATGCGACAGCCTGAGCTGCATGAAGATGTGACGTGTGGCAGAGGCCATGGTCGCTGGGGATCTTGCAAACTTCAGAATAAAGGGGAGAGCCAGTAAAGAGAAGGATAAACCCACAAGTTACCCCAAGCACAAATATTAAATAGCTGGATTTCCTTTTCATTGAACACTTTTGCACACATATTAAGCTTCTCTGCGACTGAGTTTGTATGCTTTACCTTTCCAAAGAGTCTGCTTTTTACTAGAAATAGATACAATTTAATCCCTCACAATGTCTGGCCAATTATCAAACACTACAGCTACTGCTTTAAAACAGTAAACCTTATAAGGTGAGATGCGCTTATCTCTGTTTAATAAGTTCATGGTGACTTTTCAGTGGCAAAGCAAGAATTGCATTCCAGGCACTCTGTCCTCACAGCTCTCTCAAACAAATAAGCCAGGATAAAGTCGGTCAGTTTTTCTAGTTTATTTCCCCATACTTATGTCATTACAGTCACTCTTGAAAGATGAATTATAGGATGCACCTTCACATGTGTGACCAAGGATATAGATTTTGAAATAATTTTGTCTTCTTCTTCACCTCTTGCCTTAAGTGTGCCTTCCTTCCTTCCTTCCTTCCTTCCTCCCTCCCTCCCTCCCTCCCTCCCTCTCTTTTCCTCCCTTCTTCCTTAATTTGCCAAACTGTCTCTTTATGAGGGACGTGTGACATGATTTTCAAGTTCAGGAATTTTATACTTGGGAATTGGGGGGGAAATCAAAGGAAATAAATAAGCCAGAAGGAAAGGGAAAAATATTAAACAGTTTCACTTCTAGGAGTAATGTAAGGGAACCAAATAAGAGAATGGGGAGGGGAGGATAAGGGCTCAAAACGGGGGTGGGGGGGAGATGGGGTGGGGGGGAAGAGTACAAGGGACTATGGTGATGGTTCAAAGGTGAATTGGTGGTGTATTCCCTATAGAGAATACAGGGAATATAGAATAATGTAAAAGATATAAATAAAAAATTAAGAAAAAGAAAATGGCATTGAATGGATAAAAGAGAGAACTGGGCTGGTAGGTCTAAAATGGTGTAAGACATCCTGGACTTGAATGAAAGGCCTACCCCTCTCATACTGAAGTAGCAGTAGCTTCTATAGATCCACTGAGGTGGAGAAAAGGGCTATTATATTTGGAGAAATGACAGTATTCTATTTTCCTTAGTCCATAGGCAGGGAGAGGATGGTATCTGGTTTCCAGATGTATTCTCCTTCGCAGAAGCACTGAACAGAATGGCTGGGGGGAGGGGAGACTGGGTTGGTTTTCTGTGACAGGCAGTTCCCCCAGTTCTTGGAAGGCAGAGACACCTCCATGCAGCAGGGGTAGCACTTTGCATCGTGAGTATATATCATTTTTTTTAACTTGTTTACCAATCAATTAATTAATTTCCCTTATCCCATTGTCTACCAACTTCACAGTCTATTTTTTCCCAGATATTACCATCTCCATTTACTTTTATCCCTTTTTCTTCCAAATTTAGCAATCTTCCTAGCTAGGACTTCCTTCCTTCTCTCTTACCTATGTTTTTACCAGTGAGACCCAGGAAATATTGCTCCTGTTCAGTCTGATCTAGGATTTCTCCTCTCTGGCTCTGTGCCAACTTTATCCAGCCCCCTGACTACTTACAGGTAGTAAAAATCTGGGTAAAGGCAAACCAAAATATAGTTGGTACTTAGAAGTTTCTGAATTTCTTAAAAGTAAATAATGAAGAGAGTATCTTTTAACATATTCATTCATTGGAAATATTTAATAAATATTGTGTAACTGCTAGCACTGTACATGACTGTGGGGATAAAATCCAGGACAGGTAGATGTAGTTCCAGCTAATGAGCTTTCTAGAGACCACTGTGTTGGTCACCAACATTGTCTGGTAACTAACAACAATGTTTAAATTTTTTTCCCCCCAAGGATTGCTGTTATTTATTTATTTATTTATTTATTTTTCAAAGATTTATTTATTTATGCATACAAGAGCTGGGATGTAGGACAGAGGTGTGGGGCATGAGAGGATTCACCAGAGACAGAGTGGGGAGCAGAACAGGCGGATCCACCAAAAAACACTGCTGAGGGGAGCAAAGGGTGAGACAGGAGAGGTCTGCTGCGCCATGTGGGTTCAGCTTCCTGTCTGGGGATTGAATTCTTGCTGCAGTGGCTGCTGATAGATGCATAGTGTGGAGACTTAACCCCTTGTGACTCTAGAGAGGCCCAGATTGCTGCTACTTAAATGAAACAAATTTAACCCATTTATGGCAGCTTTTACTTCTTTTTAGTCATTATAGAAAAATACTGGAAATTTCTTTGGCGTCCAAGTCTTTGGTATCTAAAACCAACACAAGACTTTCTCCTCCCCTCAAGATAGTAATGCCTTACATTCAAATATTTTTTTTAAGTGTGTAATAAAAATGTTTCTATTTAAAGTTGTTTTAGTAAAGTTTAATTTTAACCAAATCTAATTCTGTAAACCAAACTGAATGCTAAGTAGTTATTTTAAGTTTATAATTTCATTCCTAACATAACAGCATTGCTACGTTATTTGCTAAACTAATATAGAGAAATAGAAACCTACCTTGACTTGTCTTGTAAACTATTTGTTTTACAATGCTTAATTTCCTGACAAGAGACAAAATGTAGACTGTGGAATACAAAATATGTCATTCTTTAATATTAAAGGTATTCTTGAATTTTGGGAGAATCTGTGATCGTCATTTCAGTTGAATGGGAATAGTCTAAGAACCTCAGGCTCAGTGGCTATAAAACCCAACTTATCATTCAAGATTGTGTGTCCCAGGGAAAAACTGTACTCTATGTTCCTATAGTTCCTCATTCCATATTTTTTGAGAAAATAAGTTCTATAAGAGAGAAAATAAATCCTATAAAGTAGAAAGACAGTGTTCCTATTTTGTCCTGAGCTTGCTTTGCAATGATTAGACAAGTTACCTAGTAGCTTCTTGTATGATTTTTTTCAGGATTCCTGGTGCTTTGTGTTCCAATGTAATAGTATATGAATTTATAGAAGTACATATTAGTTCTCTTTAAAGTGTGGCCTATGCAACCATGGAAATCCAGGGGACACTTTTATGGGACACTTTCATGAGATCTACAAGGACAAAACTATTCCATAGCATCGGTCATCATGAAAACAGTTCATTGATCTGGTTGCAGTTCAGACTGTTAGTTTTATTTTCAAGTTATGATGAGCTTAAGAAAGACAGAAAAGAGAGAAAATAGCTCTTTCAGCAGACATTATGCTTTCATCTGTACAGTTCTAGTCCCTAGCATCAGTGCTGACTAGATGAGAAGGCTACTGGGGAATAGTCACAGCAACAGACACTCAAATTTGACTGTTACAAATCAGAACCATTTCCCCAGAGAGGGAATGGGAGAAGCCAATTTGGACACGGAGTGATATAGATAAAAATGTGCATTGCTATAGTTAATAACCAAAAGGTAGTATTCACAGATTTCTTGCTCTATGTCCAATGGTGTACTAAACTATTTTTTTAATTTTGCATCTAATACTTATAATGGGATAAACAAGGACAACTGTAACCCTTCTTTAATAGACAAGAAAACTGAAGTTTGGTAACTTGATGATTTTTTCCCAACAAATAATTGCTCATAGCCCGGACTGTCTGAATCTGGCATCCACATCCTTGGCCACAATGGTGTGCATTCTTTTAAGCATGCCAATTTTTTCTATGCACTCCTCTTTCCCATCTACCCCACACTTCATCGCCCAGGTCTCACCAAGCAAACAAACAGCATCTCCATGCACGCATCAGCCCAAGCAACACAGGTCCTGTCTCTTGCTCCCTGTACTTGGTTTGAACAAGTTAGTTCTACTTCATCTTGACCCCCTGAGCCCTCCAAGGCAGGCAGTCGATGGACATGGGGATAGGGGAACCCCAGTGGTGACAGGCACGGAGCTGTTTTGCAACTGGAAGCCAAACAAGTCACTGAGCTTTGAAGGCACAAGAAAGGCTTCATTTAGATACCAGGCAAACAAGATCAAAGTGGAGGAGGACAAGTATGCCTGTTGTCTGCGGCAGGCAGCGAGTCATCAGAGGGAAGCCCCACATCCTTTGCTGCAAAGCAGATGCACTACATCTGAGAGGTTACCGTAAACCAAATAAATACGGCCGCTGAACCGTCTCTTGAAGTCTCCTGGAACAAAAGCGCGGGGCTTTCACCTGAAACAGAGCAGGGCTTGCTCTCCTCGCAGCTGGCACATGGCCTCTGCCCCAAGCAGTTAGGGGAACACCGAACATCTAATAAAATCACAGAGAAGGACAGAAATGCTTTATATGTGTCTGAAAGAACACTCATTTTATTTAAAATATTCTTTAGGAAGTGCTCTGTAATGACTTCTTTGCAAATCCTAAAAGCTTCAGGCTGACTGCGGGCAATTAAAAGAAGCCCTCTGCTTTCCAGTGGAGCTGGGGCCCTCATCAATGAGCCAGGGGGTAGGGGGGTGCTTTTCACTTCCAGCTGGGGACCTTCAGATTGAAGGGGGGAACAGAAATGGATCAGGCATCTACTCTATGGAAAATACTATTTTAGGTGTATTCTACGCATTCTTGTGTCAGGTTGCTCTCATCATCCTGTAAATTTGGAATTGTTAATCTTTAGATGAGGGACTTGGTTAAGGATGCCTTTCTTCAAAAAATACTAGATTGCATTTGGAAAGTTACTATTAATGAATATCAGTTAGGAAATTAAAACTCGAATTAAGAAAATTTATGAACACGACACAAAAGCAATTAATTTTAGGAGTAAAACACTTCATTTATGAAATTTGAAAAAAGAATTTATGATCATAATAATTAAAGATTGATTTATTAATAATATACAGTAATATATAAATGATATATCTATAACTGAGAATATAATTAAGTCACAGGAAATTGAATGAAAGGATTTTAATCCTTATACTTCATTTTTAAACTCAATTTTGAGTGCAAGGTAGAGTGACCAAATCATCCCCACTGGTCCAGGACTGATCTGATTGAACTTTAGTTCCCTGCTAGCGACACAAGGTGAGAAGTGATCATCTAATTGCTAGTTGATGCTTGCTAAAAGCAATAGAAATTAACAAAACAAAATCCATCAGTGATTACAGCAATTAAGGTTAGTTGTGTGGATGCATTAGCAAGGAAACTTGCATTTCTTGGATGTTTAGGGACAGCTTTCCATGGAAGTGACACATGGGTGAGACGAAGGATGAATTAGCCAGATGGGAGAGGTGTGGGAGGGACTACTCCAGGCAGGGGGAGAAGCATGTGCAAAGACCAGATGGCAGCAAGGAAGGGACCTTGGTACTTAGGAGGAACTGAGGAAAATAAGGGTTTGCAAGAGGACAGAGTGAGAAAGAAGAAAAGCAGACGACACTCTGGTTAACAGGTGCAGACCATTGAGGGGCTTGTAAACTTAACGAAATATGTTGACTTAGAACCCTAAAAAGCAGAGAGAAGCCTTTAAAAGGTGTGGGGAGAGTGAAGCTAAGGGGTACAGGTTGGGGTTGATGGATGCCCACTTCTGGCATCTAAAGATCCCAGCACTAAGTACAACAGAGTAAATGAGAAGCGAATACTTGCCCAAGTCGTTGCAGACTAGTGAAGAGGCAATGGTGCCCAGGCAGGCATGGGAGAGATTGAAAGAAGAGGGTGGGTAATGGAAATTTCTGGAGAGAAAAATGGACTGCTCTCGGTGATAAACTTGACATCAAAGTGAAGTGAAGAAATATGTCAAAGATGAAAATTGTGCTTCTGCTTCTGTACATGGAAGGATAGTAGAGATTCATACTAACATTATTTTTGCTACCTAATGATTTAGATGCTAGTTGTTCTAATAAAGAGACTCCTGTTTTTGTTAATAATATCAGAAAATGCAAAGGCCTTTCTCCCGACAAGGGACCTGCGTCCCCTGATATCACTCGTTGATATTGTGTCTGAATGGTCGGCAGACAGCCTGGGAAGAAGAGAGAACTTCACTGCTCTGACGTTAAGTTCACAAGTTATTCACACATCACACATGACGACGACAAGTACAAGGGGATCATTCACTTCAATGTTACCCAAGTTGAAGAAGAGTCAAGAGGCTCATCCATATGAAGGAAAGTTTTGAGGGCTGGCTCATTTTTTTCCCAAATTCATGACTGTGACTTTTTTTTTTATACCATTACATTTCAGAAAAGCTTTTTTCATAAAAACAAAGTAATTCTGCCAATGTCCCTGCTAATTAGATTCTGTCACCATGAGTAAAGTTATTATCCTTATGCAACTTCTAAATATGAGCCATTACTCTCACCTTCTGGATTTCTCTCTCATCAACAGTATTATCATTAAAAAGGAAAAAGCAACTTTAAAGTTATTTTTGCATCATCCCAAGATCAGGTTGTCTAAAACACTTAGTTTATGCCAATATCAAGTAATCACACATAAGTAACATACCCTATAGATAACAAATAATAATATATAATATATACATATTATATATTAAGGAAATACAATATATAATAATATAATATATTGCAATAACATTTGCCTTAGTGTTTAATATATTGAATGTTATATTAAATAAATGACTTATATAACAGAACATAGAAAATAAGTAGACATATTATGCCTTAATATATTAAAGTAATAAGTGATGCTCATAACATTTGCTATATTTTATAGTTTATAAAGTCATTTCATATACACCTATTGAATCTTCATTGTGATATAAGTATTACTTTCTAAGAGAAGAGAGGAAACTGCAGTTAGGTAGTCAAGGTGAGTTTGAGAGTAGAGGATGGCTGATGTTACCTCTATACGGTATAGTACGCAGCATATAATGCAGATATAGCACCCATGATTAGGTCAGCACCCTGACCTAATGAACAGTCACATGTATTCCCCCACTGAGCCTGCTCTGGGATGGAAGCTCGACTGGGCTCTTCTAACAGAGGAGGAAATGAGATGATTCAATTATGTGCCCAAATTCACTCAGCCAAATCATTGGGCAGATTTAGGACTCACAAGCATCTTTTTAAAATTACAGTCCTAAGGAGGGAGTGGGGGGAGGACTCAAAGATCAAAGGGGGCGGGGGGGTCGATGGCCTAGGGTAAAGGACCATGTGCTTTGATGGTGGAAGTGGTGAGATAGTGCACATTTGAGAGGAGAACCTATTCCGCCAAATCATAGAGTGCCAACCAATGTTAGTAAAATGAAATAAATGAAGTGCAGATGAATTAAAGCATGTAACAGAAAAAAAAAACACTATTAGCAAAAGGAAAAATGAATATATAAAATGACAGCCTTCGTGTTCTTTCTACCATATCAAGCTGCCTGAGAGAACCAACTGACGTTTGCTCTGAGTTACTTGGGATATGCATGACTTTATCTGTGTAAAAATGACCCCACTAAACCCACTGAGAAGCGACCAAGCAAACATAGACTGACTCCTATGCCCGCTTCCGAAAAGGGATGTTATGTCATTACCAAGATAATATACAAATAAATAATAAAAATAGATAATATGATAAAAATTTATGGGTAGAGGAGAGGCCATAAAACAGATTTTTGTGACTTTTAATAAAAATAAGTATAAAAGAGAAAAAAGAACTCAAATGTCCAACAGACATTGTGTGAGGTGACTCCCTGGCAGGGACCGAGCTCTCAGGGCTGAGCCTCCTGGGTGCAAGTGGTTTTCGTCATTCTTTCCCTTTCAAGTCCAGGAGCAGCCTGCACCGGGGTCCCAGACCAGGACAGTCTGCAGATAGGAAGTGAGGGAAAGTGTCCTGCCTGACAGTCGGGCAGAGCTGCTCCGGCAGAGCTGCTCCGGCTGGCAGCAAAGGTCATTAAGGCTTAATGACCTCCAAGGAGCCCACCCACCCAGAAGAACAAAGACTCCTCTAGGATCCTGGGCCGATGAGAGCAGAGGCAGGCATGGGGCAAGTGTGTGCAAGGGGTTCCTGTGGGGGTGGGGGTGACATCATTCTCTGACTTCATAGTTTAAGCACAGTTAGCCCCAAGAAAGAGAAGAAGTAAGTTAAAACATGTAGGGAATTCATGGACAGTAGAGGGGAAAAGGCAAATTTCTCACCTTGGTCTTTTTTTCCCTCATCTGGTAAGAACAGAAGCCTAACAGCACTAATATGACCAAAAAAGAAAAACCAAAAACCAAAGCAAACACTTGCGCACACATATGTATGTGTGTGTGTGCATGCTATAACTCATACGGGCACGTTTTTCCAAGCTGCTAAGAAAGCCAATCATGCACTTCTTTAGAAAAGGAACTACAAACTAAAGAGCTTTGCTAGCTTTGGTAGCAAACAGATTAAATTTTTAAGGTTATTGAGGAGGTTGGGTAGAAATTACTAAGAGAGAGAAATTACAGCTAATTATGGTCCTTGGTCTGCTGACTAATCACTCCCTTTCATGCACACTCACATGCATGCACACTCACACACATACAGTCACACACATTCACGTCACACTCACACATGCCCACGTACACATACTGTCACACACACATACACACATGCACACACTCACAAACACAATTAAGGTCAATAAAGGTCCTAATTTCTCTGTCTCCTTCGTATCTGCACTGTATATATATGACCTCATTTCTCCACCAAGTTTGAAAAGGGTGATCAGTCACTTTTTACAGATGAGGAAACTGAGGCTAGAGGAAAATAAGTGGTGTTTTAACAGTTAAAATGAGTGTTTTCACCAGTCTTTCAGGTGATTCGCACTCATGCTGCTGTTGGAGAACCAGGGAATTATTCAACTGTCTGACGGATCTTTCTAGAACATACCTCCATCACTTCCCTGCTCAAAATTTGGTCTTGACTCTCTACTACTGAAAAATTCAGAAATGCTTTATATGGCTTATCTTCTCTTCCAGACACAAAATCCTCACATATAACTTCCTTGTAATTACAGGACTACTTACAACTCCCTATGTCCTTGGGAGACATATCTTTCATCTCTGCATTTGTCAGCTAGAAATGACTTTGAGCTCGCATGAGAATGTGAGCCCTGCAAGCAATGTCCTGAATTCACCAAGTAAATAGTACTACTAAGTGACATTAGTCCATAAATCCATATTCCTTATTATCTTGGTAATTATCATAGGTCCTCCTTTTCACTACTGGAATTCCTTTGAGGATAAAGAGCACGCTTCCTAGATTACAACGTCACCAGTGACCATAATGTCACTACACCATAATGTACTGGTGTCATAGTGATAAAAAAATTGTGGTTGCATGAATCAGTGAAGAGTTGAGTCAAAGCCAAGTAGAATACACTAAATTCTACCGGGTAATTTATGGTTCTGGTGACATTAAGTGGAACGTACTGTAATTACTGAGATTTTATTCCCCCAAATGATTATATATTCTTGGTTTCTTTGACTTTTAAAATCCCTTTCTGTTTGCACTTTTTAAAATGTCACTTTCCTTTTTCTGTGTTATTTCTATAAAATGATATCACTTCAATTAAAACAAAACACTTTTAAGCCTAACAACAGGTTTGTTATTAGGACACAGGACATAAAGGTGCCAAGTTAGAGAAATTATGTCTTTGAAATAACCACATAAGTCTCCAAATACCAAATTTCAATTTTTAATGCCCCATATGGTATGTGTGTTTTAGTTTTTTTTGTTTTTGTTTTCTTTTTGGTATAAATGACTCATGCAATTGTCAGGCGAGACTTACACTAAAAAGGTAGTTTATGGACGCTTTTAATCAGAGTGAGAATATCTGGAAGAAGGTACCTAGAAGAAGATCACCTACAATAGATTTATCTCTCCAAGTCATGTATTCAGTAAGATGGGAACTCATGGAGGTGATCAAAGTGTTATAGAAAAACAAAGCCATTGCTTTCTCTTTGTATGTTTGATGGCACTCTTGATGGATTTACAGCCTGGCCCCAACCACTTACAGCAGAATCAGACTTTGCTGATTAATGAGATAGGGCGACAGAGATTAGGGAGAGGTGAAAGGAGAAGATGAGTTACAAGGAGGAGAGACAGGAGAACTTCACAAACATTTGAAAGTTCAATGTCTTCCGGGGAGGATGCTTTAAGGTTCTTCCCTTTGACTCTTCATTGCCTACAATATTAGATTCCGATCTTGGGAAAACACTGACCAGGTTAAATTTAAAATTCTACCCTGTACTTTGTTCTGGGAAATGATCAGAAGTTATTTCTTAGCAGGTACCCATAAAAAGGGAGAAAGGGTAGCTTCCTGTCAACTCTTGCAGTGTGAAGGCTCATCTTCCCCATCTACTAGATCTCAAAGAAGCATAATATCCTTCCTGTAACATTTTTCTGAAGTTGGGTTGCTGCCCTTTCAAAATTTTAGGCTGCCTCCCAGCCACAATGAGACAAATTTATTGCAAAGAAAAAAAAATGTAAAAACACTTTAGAATCTGAGCTCTTTAGTCTGTGTTTCAGAATAATTTATAAATTGAACCTAATCCATACTTGTTTCCAAAGTCTGGTTAGAGTGATTTCCTGCCCTAAGTATTAAGCCCTGTCAAAATTTCAAGCATATGGTAAATTTGCTTCAATACTCATATCTTTCTAGGTCACAAAAGTATAAATTTCACTCTCTCTTTGAATCATTATTATATTAATTTTCTTATCATTTATTTAGCTCATATACTTCCTCATATTCTACAAGTATTTTTTATGCATAAATATATTATTTAACCAATAAAATAGCAAAGCAGTTAAGAGAAGTTACTGCATTTTTTTAAATTCTAAAATAAAGAACTTCTTAAATACTTCAAAGTAGCTGCCAGCTGATTCTGGAAGTTCACTTGGCACCAAAACAAGTTCATTCAGAAAAATCACAGACATGAATGATTCAATGAGTGTCAAAGTTAAATAATACTATTTGGGGGTTATATAAAGATTGTACCTACTGTGCTCTTTCAATCAAAGAATTTGCAAGCAGTAAAAGACGATAAAAAATGGATGTCAGCCAACATCTATTTATGAATAACTGTTAAGAATAACTGTTTGGTTTTCCTACTGACCAACAATGAATGAATTTGAGGTGAGTCAGAGGTAGTCACTCTGCTTATAACCTTGCTATCAGCCAACATGAAATGAGATTGCAGTCTAAATTCTGCTACACATACAAATTAAACCCATGCAAAACAATGTTTAAAAAGCAAAAACAAAGCTGTTCATGCAAACTGTTCTGTTAGGTCAAGGAAGTTCAGCTCACTGTCCTTCGAGATACTGTTATCACAAATTGCAAATTCATTTAATACAGATACAACAACATTCTAGAAACAGATGCAACAACATTCCTGAAGTAGTATTCTGTCACCATTACAGCTGAATCAAACACCCAGAATCCTCTAGAATCCAAGGCTGGACTAGGAGTCTTTGGGGATTTAGATTACACATCTTTTCCAAGGGTGTAGACCACAAACCCTCCCTGAATTCTTATTATTCATGCATGTGTGGGAAGAATCTTCTAAATATTTTAGTGAATACATATATGTCGAATATTTTTAATTTCCCTAATAAAGACCCATTTTTAACATTACTCATTCCTCTCAACAATTCACATTTTTCACCAAAAAATGTCCCATTTATGACATTAGTATATTCATTACCAATCAGCAGTGATTGATCCGGGTGCAAGTAGTGAAACAGCTGAAGTTGCTGCTTCTGGAGGACAAGGGGCCAGGAGCTAATTCTGTGCCTTCCTGATTAGCACATTCATTGAAGCTCTCTGGATTGTCCATTAGTCATTAAAGATTTCACCTACAGGATAGATAAGGTTGCTTGAACAAACAAATTACTACTCCTGTCCTGTTTTTCTCAATAAAAATGCCATACAGGAGGTGGAGAGAATAAATTTTAGTTCTATTATTTAGGGCAAGAATAGGCCCAGAAAAGCATGTATAGTAAGAAAAATGGTACAGAAAAACACTGTTGCAAAAGTAAGGTGTTTATGTGAAAGACCAGCACAGAAAAGGACCTGTTGGACTTACTATTAGTAAGGTAGACCTGGAGAACAGTTGGGATGTATGCTTGTCTTGATATAGCTTAAGTTATGCACATATACAGCATCAGTTCAAAAACTGGAAGTGACCCAGATGATCATCTGAGTCCAATTATATGTTTACAAGAATCAATTCTCTGTCAGAATCCTTGGTGCATATAGAAAAAAAAAAAACCTATCTTCCAATAAAGCAAGATTAAGGCTACCATGACTTGAGGCTAGCATATATCAAAGATACCTCTCTAATTCCAGCTTGACCAGCCAGGTCAAGAGCCCTTGACATTTGGATAATTAAGGGGAGCATGACCTGCTCACAACTTGAACGTGTCTGATAAACTAGAGGATCACTGCTGCACTTCCTTTGTCAGGGAGCACATAAAAGTCCCTTTTGGTGGACACATTCAAAGGGGAAAGTTTGGTGATAGAAATCACTGATTCATTCTCTACTTTGTGTGCTGAGAATTTCCTATAATAAGGGAGAAATAAAACATCATAGACAAGGACAGATTGCAGCGTACACCTCCTCGTTTCATATACCTGATATTCTTTGCCTTCACACTCAGGGAAATCAGCAGATCCTTCTACCAGATACACTCTAAATGACTTGTAAGGTGAGGAACCCTGAAGCAATTCAAAATACACAATTTGGGACCTTGCACTAGGTGGCTGACTATCTATATAAACAAGAGTTATTAATTTTTTTCAAGTTATGTTGAGGTTTACAAAAACCATGGGCCATTTCCCCCTAACAATGCTAAGGTTTCAAATATTATAAAATATTCTGAGAGATTATGGCCTTTCCAAAGTTCATTCCTCAGATGATCTCATGGAGACTGAGGATGGCTACTGTCCATGAAGAATTCAGATGTTGTCGGTGTCAAGTTCATTATATTGATTAAAATTAAAGGTAGCATTGGAACAATAACAACAAAAGAAATATGATGCTTAACCCACTGAAGAGTCTCTATTGGAGGTTTTGTCTCCCACTTCCCCGTATGTTCTGCTATAAAATTACAAAGACAAAGAACACACACTCTTCAGCTTCTCACTTACCATTTTCTTTAGTTAATTCTTAGGCATATTTTGACATACGCAAAGCTATATTCATAATATAAAATAAACCAAATTCAGATAAAGTTATAGAGCTGCTTGAATCACTCAAATAACATTTTTTTCTAGATTTCATTTTGAGTTTATCATAAGTTTTCTCAAATTACCTAAATATGCCTACCTTGACTGCGATTCACTGCTTTATAAGGATCATAGTATTTTTCTAATATTGTGCATTGTTGTTAAATTTTATAAACTCTTAAGTAAGCATGTTTTCAGGCCACCAATTTTAGATTTTAAAAGAAGAGTGTTGAGTTAATAAAGTGGGCCTGAAAACCCAGTTGTGATGCGTTCTGTTTGGACACATCTTAACCTGAGATCTCTAGCACATAACTGACTATCAATTTACATCCCCACCTCTATGATGAAATGAATGCACAGGGGAGGAGGTGGAAGTGGAAGAGGTCATGAAAATAATGCTGAATCCATCTCACCACCAAATTACATCCATGTCTTAAAAAGCCTTGTTGAAATGTGGATTGGTTTTCCTTTGAGCTACAGAGAAAGAATAAACAAACAGAAATGTTTTTTAAAGAAAAAGAAAATAATTGCCAAGCTGTACACATTTAATTGTAGCACAACAGCACAAGTTCATTAGCATCAAGTCAAAAACACATTTTAGTGATTAAAAAAAAAAAAAAGTCAAACTGGGAAACCACCCGAAGTTTCCCTCCAAAGAAAGTATTCTACTGAAGTCTAAATTGTGCAAACATACTCCACGATTATCATTTGCTGGGAACTGTGAAGATCTTTAATGCCAAGGCATGAGAAGGCATTTTAACATTACATGCCACCTACTTGTTCCAAGCTCTGACAATTCAAAATGGTCAATTTACAAAAAGAAGGAAGAAGGAAGAAGGAAGAAGGAAGAAGGAGGAAGGAGGAAGGAGGAAGGAGGAAGGAGGAAGGAGGAGGAAGGAGGAAGAAGGAAGAAGGAAGAAGGAAGAAGAGGAAGAAGAGGAAGAAGAGGAAGAAGAGGAAGAAGAGGAAGAAGAGGAAGAAGAAGAAGAAGAAGAAGAAGAAGAAGAAGAAGAAGAAGAAGAAGAAGAAGAAGAAGAAGAAGAAGAAGAAGAAGAAGAAGAAGAAGAAGAAGAAGAAGAAGAAGAAGAAGAAGAAGAAGAAGAAGAAGAAGAAGAAGAAGAAGAAGAAGAAGAAGAAGAAGAAGAAGAAGAAGAAGAAGAAGAAGAAGAAGAA
>PVIJ01002740.1:0-104358 GCA_004024925.1 Scalopus aquaticus | reverse complement strand
TATATTTTCTGAGCTTAGTCTTACTGTGCCTGTTGAATGTAGTAGAAACAGTTAAGGAACAGACAAATAATGGCTCATCTTTTCAGGGACAGAAATAGCTTTTGTATCTCAAAACCATCACTTAGCCGCTTTTACCAAACCATTTTCTCCTGTAAATACAATTGAGTTGAATGGCTTTACCAACTTTAAGCAATTCAATTTAACACCAGTATCTCCAAAAATCTGACTTAGTAAACACTCTACTCCACTGGGGAACATCTTATTTACCACTTAGCCTCATTCTGCTAAACTGTATTCTATTATAATGATGGCTAATCCTTTACAACAAAAAATTAAGGTCCTGGTTGTCAGTTCTTACAGTCAGATAGACATATGGGACCTATATCATGCAATAGGCCTGTACTTACAATTAGAATGAGGATATAACAACCTACAAAACCTTAAACTCATCCGATTTCACTGAATTGCCCTTAATATTAAGCTCAGATTTTTATTACTATTATTATTATTGTTGTTGTCATCTATTAACTTGATAAACTATCCTCTCCTTCATGTGGTCATAATTGGTCTGGCATGGACAAAAAAGAAACTGTTTTGGTGACATATAAAAATCTGACTTGTTAAATAAACTCTAAAATTTAACCTTAATCTCCCCCCGCCATAGGTGTTTCATTTTGTGTTGAGATAGCATATACACACATACACACACACACACACACACACACACACACACACACAATTTAGAATTAAAGAGTCTCCATGTTTTATAGAAGACTCTAAAGACTAGAAGTGCTAAGTGAATTATCTGAGGTTGTACTCTTAATTGCTGGAATAAACAAGGGCAGAATTTAGTTCTTTTGATTCTCAGTCTTGGGTTCTCTCTCCACATCCAGATATTAAACTATACTTCATATTCTTAATCACTTCACTTTTCCATTACATAAAAACTCTCAAAGACATGACCACATTAAACAATAGTATTGTTACACAGAGAAAAAAAAAGCTCCCTTATATACTGAGATTCTTTTATCCCTGCAAATGAAATAATTGTCAAGCAGAATGACAGAAGTAAACATCACACCAGATGGTCTAAAAGCCTACAGCATTAGATTAAGCCTGCAAACATAGGGAATGAGGTATATGTACATCTAATGAAGAATCATTTTCTTTTTTTTTTTTTAAGACTTATTTTATTTTTGCATACAAGCCGGGGTACAGGTCAGACGTGTGGGGGGCGAGAGGGTTCACCAGAGACAGAGTTGGGAGCAGAACAGACAGATGGATGGAAATCCACTGCTGAGGGGAGCAGTGGGTGAGGCAGGAGAGGTCCCGCACCATGTGGGAATCTCTCCGGCTGGGCGTTAAACTCGCGTCGCCGCTGCCTACAGCTCCACATTTTCTTACCCACAAGATTTAAGTCAGCATATTTTAATGATAGTTGTGTGAAAACTGTGGGTGTTTTGGGGGAGTGGGCAGTGGAAAGAGGGGACAGCTCATTTGTGAATCGCCCCCTCCTCTCACACACAAATGGGTGATTACAGACACTGAAGAATATACATCTGCAGTTTCTATTTTGTGCAGTAAGTTCCCCCCAGCCCCATCAATGGCAATGGCAATGTCTATTTCATGCATGTTACCCTTCCTTTTGGCTAGACCTTTCCTCCTATGTTTTTGATTACTGGAGGAAGTGTCCCTCCCAAAGAAACATCCATAACCAGAGCTGTTCCAAGAGGTGTTCATGTCTTTTTTGCCTAATAAAAGAAGGCAAATAGGCAGGACTCAACATGCTTTTATAAGTGTGTTTTAATAAAATTGGCCTTTCCGTAATAATATGAGCTGTTCATTCATCTTATAAAAATGTCTAATATTAGACAGCTGTTTTGCTTTTGCTGAGCTTTGGAATTAGGGATATGGTATTTACACTGGGTCTTATTATAAGCTAAATAGGCTCACACCCTGGAAACAGTTATTGCTTAATGAAAATAATATGCTATAACCAAGATTACATTAACATCTGACAAGAATTCCCTTCTAATATAATGTGTCCGATATAATAAAAATATATGCAGATTTGAAGCTATCTGGTTTGAAATTATCTGGTTTTCCTAATGTGTCATACACACCTGGGTAAGGATTTGAGCTATGCCATAAAGTTGCTGCATCTATTGGTAAAAATTACTTCAATTCCATAGGACTCGGTTTTCTCATACTATAAATGGAATAAATATACACAGCACATGATATGCTTATAAGATTTCAAGACAAGATCAAATGTCTAGTTCAATAGCAGGAAAAACTGCAGGTATTTGGTATGCTTCCATGGCTAACCACATAGGTTGGGAGTCAGTCTGTGTGCAAACCTTTGTTCCACCCTTTTTGCATCAAAGTATTTGTTTCAGTAAATTGGGCAAAAGTGTCGTAGGACAATCTTCTTTTGGAAGGACTCAATAAGATTATATTCTAAGCACTGAGAAGAAACCTGGCAAATAATAAGTACTCAATTCATTCTTAACTCAGAATGCATTTATTGAGCACCTATTTCATGCCAGGTGCTTTTAGAAGAGCTGAAGATCCAACTATAAAGTAAATGGTCTGGGGTCTCCCGGGTGGCGCAGCGGTTGAGCGCTGCGCTGTGGAGCTGTCGGCAGCGGTGACGCGAGTTCGACGCCCAGCCAGGGAGAATCCCACATGGTGTGGCAGACTTCTCCTGCCTTGCCCGCTGCTCCCCTCAGCAGTGTATTTCTGATCTGCCTGTTCTGCTCCCCACTCTGTCTCTGGTGAACCCTCTCGCCACCCCATGCCTCTGGCCTGTACCCTAGCTTGTATAAATAAATCTTTAAAAATAAATAAATAAATAAATAAATAAATAAATAAATAAAGTAAATGGTCAAATATCCACCTTTAGGAGCTTAATAATTTTTCAGGAAAAAATACAACAATATAAACAAGTAAGTGACCGTTATGTAAAGTCATGAAGAAATACTAAGGAGATTTTCAAAGAGCAGAGAAATGGGGGTAGTGTCAAAATTTTAGATGGCGAGGCCTGGAACAGCTTACTTGAGGATAGCATTTGAGCAAGGACCTAAACATCAGCAGTTATTACCATCATTTTCCTTCATCCCTTTCTTACTCAGTAATCTACAATAGAATTCAACAAACAGGAGGAAAGGAAGGAAAATACACCAGCAAGAGATTAGCGAGGAAAATAGAAACCTCGCCTGCTGGAGGCCATTTCATTAAGGGGATGAGGTGCTTACAAGACCACTGAAAGATGAAAAGATGAAATTTAAGTGGAAACGTCTCTTTCAAGAAATTAAGACATTGAAGACAATGCTGGAGACCACTGTCAAAGACTGAGCTACCTGTGGTTCCAGAATGGTAGTTCTCAAAGGAACTCATCAAAGTCACTGGGAAAACCTATTTCTGTAACACCAGGGCTTGAGCTCCTGGGGAAGGAGTTATATCAGTATCTATTTATCTTCTGCATTCAAAAATCTCATGCAAATATATCTCATTAAAGGAATTTAAGCCAGAAAGCAGAAGACCACAGGTTCTGGGAATGTAATTCCTAGGCCTCCACCCTATGATAAATAAGTCAGCATAGAAAGGAGTCTGTTAATAGCTCTCCATAAAAAAAGAAAAGGAAGGGAAAAGGGAGAAGCAAAGTTATTCACTGTGCATTGTGCTATTCTTTTTATTTGCTTATTCCCCCCACAAACAGTTTATTAGTCATATCTTCCCCACTTCAGAGATTAGGAAACAGGAACTTGGAAGGATTAATTGGTCCAGAGACGTACCAGATAAATTTCAGAGCTATATTTAATTCTTAGTAAGTACTATTCCAGACGTTAAATTCTTAGTCACTCTGCTTTAATTTAGCTATGTTCTTTATTCCTGGAGAAAAGAAGGAAGAGTGAGGCTAATTATGCCATGATCTAAAGAATATCATATTAATTTGTACCATTTGTTGGAAAAGAATTAGAGAAATGGCAATTTTAAAGAAACAGTGCTAGTTTTCAGGGCGAAGGATAAGTTAAAGTTCAGTAAATACTGTTATGGAGAAAAATGAGAGACACAATAATGTCCTCTTTCCACAGATATTTTCAGCAATTCATAGACCCAGACAAGACCCCTTCTCCAGAATATGGTCCATAGAGAATTAAAATATCATATCTAGAAGGAATCTTAGAAAAACAATTCAACCCAAATGAGGTCAACAAGACCATCAAAATGAAGAAATTTGTTCAAGTTCACACATGGGCAGAGCAGGAATCAAGAATTTTTCCTTCTAGGCCATGTTCTAATGTGCTCATGTTAAGAATTTAATAGCTATGAGTGAGAGAGAGAGAGAGAGAGAGAGAGAGAGAGAGAGAGAGAGAGAGAGAGAGAGAGAGAGTTAAAATAGAAAAGCAGAAATCTTGTTTGCTATTTTTGGCTCATCTGAAAACTCACTGGCAGCTATGTCATGTCTCATTCACTTCATCCAAGGTTTTAGAAACTCCATGTTACCATATGTGGAATCTCATTAATCTTCTTTCAAATTATTAAAGGACTTGATTTATTTATTTATTAATTATTAAAGGACTTGATTTGTGTAAAAGACTTTGAGATTTTCTGTGAAAAATTCTTCTTATAAGCAAAAGAAAGATGACTATCTTCCTTTTCTAGATCATCCACCAATATTTTGAAGAATGGAAAACTCTAAATATATGAAGAAATAGAAATGTTCCTCTTTGAAATCTTACTGTCAATTTTGGAACTTTTTCAATATCTGTGAAATTCCAATAGTAATCATAAAATGAACTTGCCCTCAAAATCTTCCTGTGGAAAAGTAGAGGCATTTTGGGATATTTCTATCCTGGGGAAACAGCTGGCTGTACTTTCCATTTTACTATGTATTCCCACGCCATCTTTGGAAAACTAACTAGTGTAATTTACTTCAGTCGCATTGTATTAATATTTATTATTTGAAGAATAACAAATAGCCACTGAACTTTTTTTTTCTTTGAGAAGCACTGTGTTCCTTAATATTTATGGGTGGGAATCTATGTGTGTGTTTTGTTTTGCTTCCTAATCTTTGTCAGTCTCGAGTGACTTAACATATTTATTCTGTCAGAGTAAACTCCACATCGTTTCACTGCACTTCAAAATTAAATACTTTATTTCACTTAAAAAATACCACTTGTCTCATCCACAGTAGGAAAAAATCACCATTTATTTTTCTTTCTTTCCTATCCAGAAGCCCAGAAACATCATTTGAGGCAATGTGCTATTTAACAAATGTCCGCAGTAAGATTCTTAATTAACTAATCTGTTCCCTGCCCAGGCTGTATCATCAGAAACTCTCCAAAGAAATAAAGTGATTTAATTTTGACAAACTATTATGGAACACATGAGAATAGCTTTGTTTTCACGCACAATGGGCACTAGATAATGGAGATTGTCGAGTGCAACTGGCATCTCCAAAAATAACTTAGAGAATTAACTTTACTGTAATTAAACCCATCCAAAAATGCACCTGAATCAACTGATGGAGGATTTACATCAGTCGGGCTGCTCTCTTCTCCATATTCTGATTACCTTCCTGATAGGACCTCTCTTGATGTTTCTCTGTGTTCTGTCCTAGGCCCTCTTCTTAATGTACATATGCTCCTTGGCTTATTTCATAGATTCCTTTGACTTCAATCTTGCTTGTGTTTCTAAACATGTTTCTAGTTCAATATTTCTACTGAGCATCAGACCTTTATATTCAATTGCATATTAATTTTCTCCATTTGGATAGCTGATAAGAATCTCATAACTCAATATTCCCAAAACTGAACTCATGTTTTTAACCTCCACAAACTACCTCCTCATCTGTGTTCTGACTTTTAGTAATTATCATCCATCAGTTTCAGTGGCATACACCATAACCCTCACGGTCTTCCTTTCTCCTCTTTCCTGCCTTCTCCAAGGCCTACAGTTACCAAGTCCTCATGAGTCTATCATTTAAATATATATATTTTTAAAATCATGATTCCTACTACCACTATATTGTTTAGACTCAGTCATCTCAGCTTGGATTATTACAAAAGAATCTCAGCTAGACTTTTTGTTTTCAATCTTATTTTTCTTTTCAACTCATTATTTATATTGAACGGAATTTATAATATAGTCATGTTAATTCAGTCTCTCTCTCTTTCTCTTTTTTTTCTGAATGTTTGGAGACATCACTGATTCCTCTTTTCTCTTTCTACTCTTATCGCCAGTTCTATCAACTCAGAATTTAAAATGATCACAAATGTGATCAGTTTTCTCACCCTGCAGGTAAATTTACGTGTTCACGCTATTTGCTTCCAGATCCACTCTATTTACTTTTAATAAAACTGGCAGTGAGCACATGCTGGTAAATATTTCTTCACTTTTTGGTAACCTCTACCTCACTCTAAACTCCTAAGACTAAAGACCTTAATTACTCACTCTTATGTCCCTATCATCTAGCTCTTTGTCAAGGCACGGAATAGAAGTTCGTTAATATCTGGTGGACGAAGAAAGGAAAGAATGAAAAAGAAGGAAAAATGAACAATTAGGAAAGTCATTGTTTACTTTTCGCAAAGACAAATTACTTTTATTTTGAAAGTACCAAGAAAAAAAACAATTGTTTCTGAAACGAATAGAAAGTATTGTGAGACACTCAGCAGTAGGGAGAGGAAAAGGGGAGAGATGGTGGGATTATTAAGAGAAAATAAATTCATCATTCAGTGCTTCCATTCCACCCCATTCACCCTTTCCCCCAACAAATACCATTATTCTGGGTGGTTACTGAACATTTAGAACTGAGATAATTTTTAAAAAGGTTACTTAGTGCTTATCTGGAATAACACTCTGAAATACATTTGGACAGACAGAGAAAGCCACTGCAGCACGAGTTTGAAGCCAGGGAGCTTCCCACATGGCACAGCAGACCTCTCCTTCCTCACCTGCTGTTCCCTCAGCAGTGTACTTCAGTAGATCTGCCTATTCTGCTCCCCACTCTGTATCTGGTGAATCCTCTCACCTCCTCACACCTCTGGCCTGCACTGCAGTTCTTGTATGCTTAAGTAAATAAATCTTTAAAGAAAATGACTCATCATCTGAATTAACTAAAAATAACTTCATTATTGAATAGTTTTTTCAGATTCTCATTAGCTAAAGTAATAAAGCTTCCTATATAATTTTCACTCTTATTTCATCCTGAGTAATTTACATATCATAAAAATATCTTCAACATTATGTTCATTACTATGTTTTATTTTCAGATCACTTTCAATTTTTTTATTATTATAAATTTTGCAGTCATGAGTTTCTGTGCATTTCCCCAAGCAGAGTAAGAGATGAAAAACTACAGTATCAAAGGATATGTGTTATATTTATTTTGAGGTATTTGATTCCTATGTCTAACTAGATCGTAAAAAAGGGCAAAAGTTTACTTCCTCATATGCAATATATGAGAACAATACCCGTGAGTAGTTTTAAGAGCATAGGACTTGATTTGTTTTATCTTTCAAGTTTGATATGCAAAGTGGAATGTCCTTATTTTCTAGTTGGTACTTCTGATGACCAGGATTGCTGAAATTTTGTGCCTGTTACACACACACACACACACACATACACACACACACACACACATTCATATTTCTCATTGTTTACTAACTCACATATGCAGAGGGGTGTTTCCTTTGTATGGTCATTTTATTTATCTCTCTAGGACAGCCCCTAGAGTGTCTGTTTCTGTGAATGTAATCACAATGTCTGATTTGGTAGAGAACTCCACCCTGGATCTGAACTCAGGCTCAGACCTTCCAGAAATTAGACTTTAGAATTAGATTTCTTGACACCACACAGCACAACCAGATCTACTTTGGTTTCTCTGTCTGCAGGTATGAACAGCATTAATTCTGAACTTCTCAAAAATTAGCACTGCTTCACAGCGTCATTAAAGGAAAAGCCTGGGTTTATTAAGTAATTATTACTTTAGGGAACAGGAGCCAATGCTGAGAGAGAGAATGAGGTCATTCTCATTTCCTATCTGACCTTTTGTATCAGCTCACTCCATTCCTTTGAGGAACAATGTGAGAAAGAACTGGAGCATTCTGAAAGAATTCATTTTATATCATGTGACCCCTTGTTTATTACTAAATATGAGATCAGAAAGCCATATGAACTAAACTGGGAATGACATTTTAAAGAATTATTTAAATGATTCTTAATAAGTGCAATGAATAAACATAAAAATACGACAACTGGAATCATTAATAATTGGATAATGTTTTGGACTTAGCTACACTTGACAGTATAGATTAAGGTACCACAGATGAAATAAGAATTGTTTTAAAACTGCAAAAGACATTTCTTTATCTGCTGATAAATACAAAACACACAACTTCCAACAGATTCTCCCCAAAGAGCCAGTTGCCCCAATTGAATACAAATAGACCAGAGAAAATACTTGTTAGCCTTGCCATCACATGCCAGTGTGTGCATATATATGTATATATGTGTATATATAGGCGTGGGGCCTTGCCCTTTACCACCGCTCACTTTCCAGTTCAGCCATCTCTCAAACCAAACCATTTCCAGGAAAATAGTGAAAGCTGATGCTAAACCCACAGCTGGGAGGCAAATTCAGTCAAATGTGAGAAGTGTCATTGGTGGCGTATGGCCTAAAAAGTTGAAACCAGTTCATGTGATTCTACTCACTGTTTTGCTAACACTAAGCTTGGTAATTAAGCCTATGGGTTACTGGTTCAATTTGGCCAATGATGAGAGTAAAGAAAAGTAGATGGTGGTAGAAGGTGCTATAATCCTCTGGATAAAATGGAGCAATTAATTAGCTCAGCTCAGTTCTGCATGGACTCTTGCCCCTTCCCATAACAGTGGGCCCTTGTTGGCTTTCTTGTTGACAGTTGATGGTGGAAAATCAAGATCATAGTTTACCCAGAGATGAAAATCACATATCACCTTGGCAATCCCTCCAGAACAGAGCCAAAGAGGTAAGAAATCTTGTTCTGCCATTTGGTCCCTTTAGAACTTTAATTCCAGCAATATGCCTTTTTTTTTTTTTTTTTCTTCTAGGAGCCAGGAGTCAAGAGTTTAAAGGTGCAATAAAGGAAACAAAACATATTTGTAAAGCCTCTTTGCTCTGTCACTTCCCTTTCAAATTTAGATTGGAAAATGTAACTTTTCTAAGGTCACTGTGTTAAATCAAGTTCTTTAAGGGATATTTTCAGTAGGGGAAAATTTTGAACAGCTGAATTCTGTTTGGATTTGTGAGACTTATTTTGAAGTCATTAATTTGCTAAGACAATAAATTACAGTGTGGAATTTTAGAAGACCTCATCATGGTAGAAAAGTATAGCTAAGCAAAGTGACCTCCCCCAGCAAATATTTAGATTTCTGAAAAAAAAAAAAAAACACAAAAAACAAACAAAAACCACTGGGGGTATCATAGAATCTGACTGGGAATCACAAAAGACAACAGCCCAAGGGGCTGAGAGTTTTATATCTTTTGCATCTTAGCCACAACTCAACCATTTACCAGCATGTGATCTTCTAAAGAATAGGGACGTTGAACTAGATGGGCTTCAGCTCTGACATTCTATAGTTGAGATGTATTTTTTAAAGCAGATAAATATTCCTATAAATATTTCATGACTGGAATATCTAAAAATGTTTATAGATAGATAGATAGATAGATAGATAGATAGATAGATAGATAGATAGATAGATAGATAGCTATATCTATCACTAGGCCTGGAACATAATAAACTTTATGTAATTTTTCATTCTCATTTATTTTTATTAGTATTAATAGGATTGCAATTTAAAATGTTAAGTTACCCAAAGCAAATTATAAAGGAGTCCTAGGAAACAAAACTCCAGCACTGGCCTGAACTTCTTTTTGTTTTATCAAAATATAAGAAGGAAATACCAGACATAATAGGTGATCATTTCTCAAACTGTTGTTCATAGGAGCATAATACTTTGTAAAATTATTCCTTAGATGAGAAGAAAATTGGGGAGATGTAGTCTACTATATCCCTTCTTGGAAAGTAGCTGTACATTAATTTATGTTTAAATTCAATTTAATCTATTTTTATGGAAATAGTCTTTCATTATAACATCTTGTAAGTTTTGAGTGTGCATGATTAGAAATCAACACATGTGTAGACAACATTAAGTTCATCACAAAAAGTCCATTCTGTCCTTCACTATACAATTGTCCACATTTTCCTGACTTTCTTACCCACTTTACTTTTTGATAACCACTAATGCGTACTATTGTCCAAACGATTATTTTTCTTTTTTTTCCATTTGCCTTGTTTACTTTCTATATACACACATGAGTGAAATCATATGGTGTTTGTCTTTTTCCTTCTGACTCATTTCACTTGGGGAGATAATGAATGAATGAAATAATCCTGTCCTCCAACTTTTTGTCATTTCATCGGGAAGGTAAAACAAGGGCACACACTAAGCAAGGTACCCACAAATATTATAAAGGGCTAGTGGAGAAGGAGTCAATATTGCAAATATGAGCAAATCTCAGGGTCACATCTTAGTTTAATTTTTCAGTGAACTCTTCTGAGTTATACAACACAAATCAACGCTATTTTTGACCCTACTGTGTATAACCAGAAAAGTAAAGTCACAATATAAATAAAAGTAAATGGTCCCAACCACATAGCCTTTTAGGGATCCAATGCATTAATTCAGTCTGACCTTATCTAAAGGAGAAAAGATAATGAAACACACATACTTCGAGAAACCAAAAACATAATAATTTATGAAGAAATAGCACTAAACATAGTTTAGTGATTATCAAATGAAATTGGTCAAATATTCATTAACTACTATTTAAATGCATTTTGCTAGACATCAAGATAGAGATATAGCACATTAAAAGATGGCACAGTTGATCACAAGTGAATTAACACATTTTATCATCAGAGAATCAAAACATTCATGCATCTACATCCACTGATGTCTTACAAAGAAGAAATTGGGAACCCGGAACCCAGAGTGGTAAAGAAGCTGTCTAAAAATAAAACTTTCCTTTATTCCTGTAACATATCTGATTCTTCACAATTGTCCCCTATTCCTTTCTTTGTCACAAGGCTATTTTCTATACTTTTTATCAGTCTTTACATGTTTTACTGGTCACAAAGAAATGGGAACAAACCATCTGCTCTTTATTGAGAGTTTACTGGGTACTGGGGTCTGTGTCAAACATGTTATACAAGAGAGCTTCTCAAGTTTTCACAACAACCCTACAAAATTTATATTTTCTGTACTTTATAGACGAAGGAACGCTCCAAGCATAGTCTGACCACTATCACATGGCAGAAATGATCCTCAGACAATTTGTGTTGGGCTCCAAAGCCTTGAGGTACTTAATTCTATTGCCTTAAGACACAACATTTTAGGAAGTAGATCATCATGATTTTTAATGCAGAGTTCATTTCTCCACTTGATAACGATTTAGACCAGGACTGTAGTTCAGGGTTAATTCGCATGATTGTTTAACTCAGGAGCTAATGTACTAAATGTTTCCACTGATCTTTGATTTAAAAAATCTAGTGTTCAATTAAATGAAAATTTTTAGAAGTTGATGGATTACAGGTCCTTTTCCCAGGAAAGATTTGATTTGCCTTTGTTTCTGTTTCTGCCAAGGAAAGACCAAGAGCACACACTGTCTTAACTGGTTTTGATGTCTATTAGATGGATTTCTCCTGAGAAGTTTAGATAATCTCTGATATTTATATAGTGGCAATCATATCTCTGGCACTTAGCAATGACCAAGAAGAGATTAGATAAAGACCCTTAAGAGATTAGTGTAATATAATCCAGACTTTGATGCATCTGTTCTCTGTTGTCTTGGAAGTCAGGCCCCCACATGCCAATTTTTACAGTAAATCCAACGGGTGACTGTAGGATCCTAAACTGTGATTATTTTTTCTGTTCAGTTGGTTTTAATACTACATTCTTGGTGCCTGAATCTTCCTTGACATAAGTGTTTAAACACTCAATTCCCTTTCCTTTTGTAAACTCATTATTATAATACAAAGACTTTTCAATTATATACCAAATTATGTCTAATATTGAGAGAGATTTTTTTCCACTTTTTAAAAGAAAAAAAAAATCTCATCTCCTAATCCTGAGACTTCACTCACATTTTTCCAAAATGATTTCGATTATTCAACCCATCCCCTTTCTCTTCAATCCACAGCAATTAGGGCAAAAAAGATACCAGCTGATTGGTTGTAAGTGCTGGAATAAGAAGCAAGACTTTCTACATCCCTTTGATTATTTTTACAGATTGCCCAAAGTTCCTTGTAAAGACTGTTACATTTCTTAAAAGCCCCAGAGTGATTGCTTATACTAATGCTAATGTATATCTAAGTATATTGGCCTCTCGGCCCGGTTTCTGTGTTTGAAATTGAATGCACATTGAACTCTACTAAGTCCTTTTCTTGCTCTCCCTCTCCCTCAAACACCTATTAACACACATGCACACATATTTTTTTTGTCAGTATCTGCTCCCTAAGGTTCAAAGCATCCCATTAAAATACCCACACACATTTCTTAACCACTACCATCTTTCCTGTCAAAGGAATACATTCCTTCTTTTCTCTAGTCTCTTCTTACAAAGATTCACATACACAAATATCTGGGTTTACAAACAATTTCTCCTGTGCAATATTCTAGTTTTGTTTATAATAATTTTAATCCATGTAGCACTTCCAATCTGAAACAATGTCTTTGATAAAACGACTGACATGAATTCTAAAATCTAATTCTATTATAACCATGACTTTCAACCTTATTCTTTGACATAATCTACTTCTCTATTTTTATTTTAACATATTAATGTTAGTTAAAGAGAGTAAAATTACTAAGAGGAATATAAGATCACTAAGAGGAAATCGTTCTGAAAATTCTTTAATCTGTGTACACCTCTCTCTCTACATACACACACACACACACACAATCTCAACATTTTCCTTTGAAGAATGAAAACTGGGCCAATACTAGAATACTAGACTCATAGAGTCATCAAGTTTCTTTTGTTGTCTTCAAAGCACATTTTAATGACTGCCTCCAACTGTCTTTCAAAATTAAAGCTTCTTTCATTATACACACGACATTTTCTAGGATAGAGATTCAATATACTGAGGTAAAGCTAATCAGTGTTCTCAGGACATTTCCCTTATTAATCTTTTTGCCCCAAAAGATTAAGAAAAGACAGCGGTCAGAGTGGGAGCTTCTTTTTTTTTGAAACATGTAGGTTGCAAAATGCTGTTTTTTATCCTCATATTTAATAGAATTTCATCGTGAAGGCATTAACTTCATGTTGTTCTTTACCCAGAGAACACAATCTCATTCCCTTGAAGACCAGTATGTAACTTGCTAACTTAGTCCTGGTTGAACAATCCCATCATACCAGGAAGATCACCTTATGTAATTTCTGCTAAGCTGCCAATAGTTCTAGATGATTTTTTCCTGCAGATATTCTCTAGTTTCCCTACTCTCTACCCAAGATGAAAAGAGAGTAACATATTTCCAGTCCTAATGAGTGAAAGAATCACCAGTTGCAAATCTAGGAAGCCTAACAAAGAAACTCAGGCTAGAAATTCTCTATCGAATGAGGAAGGGAGTTTACATTTTTTTATCATCTTTGTAGGACCAACTGTGTGTTAGACATAAGCTTGATATGAAGTTAACTTCATGGAAGCAGGACATGAATTTAAAGGCAGCCCCATACTAGTTATTAATTTGTACATGCACACCTCTTCAAGTTTCCTGTTTCACTTTAGAGAATAGACCATCTATTGCCTTTTAATCAGCAGCTATTTGAGTCGTCATTTTGAAGTTGTCGAAACCATGGTGATGGGAACATTTCTTTAAGCTGTTTTTTCAAGAGTGCTGAATTCAAGATCAATATGACAGTTAGTTGTCTTACTAAAGCCTATGTTGTCTAAAGAGCAGGTAAGATTTAATTTTTAAATTTTTTTAAAAATTTACTTATGCATACAAGAACTGGGGTGTAGGCCAGAGGTGCGGAGATGAGAGGATTCACCAGAGACAGAGTGGGGAACAGAACAGGGACATCCACTGAAATACATTGCTGAGAGGAATAGTGGGAGAGATAGGAGAGGTCTGTTGTGCCATGTGAGTCAGCTACCTGGCCAGGGATCAAACTCAGGCCCTAGCGGTGTCGATAGCTTGATAGTGCTTCTATACCACAAGGGAGGTCCAAGATTTAATTATTTTGACTATTAAAAAGAAAGTATATACATGACCCTATTAATGTATATGCTCAAACACACAGAAAAGAACTACAAAGAAGGAAAAAATGGTTGTGGGAGGAACATGACTCCGTCAGCCAAAATGATGACGTCATATTCAGGTGAGTTTTGATCCACGAGAATCACTGATTTAGGAAACTGTTATATAGAAATTATAACCATGACACATTTAAATATTTCTGTTGTTTGCGGGCCTCCCTGGTGGCGCAGTGGTTAAGCGCTGCGCTGTGGAGCTGTCGACAGCTCGTGATGCGAGTTCGACGCCCAGCCGGGGAGAATCCCACATGGTGCGGCAGACCTCTCCTGCCTTGCCCGCTGCTCCCCTCAGCAGTGTATTTCTGATCTGCCTGTTCTGCTCCCCGCTCTGTCTCTGGTGAACGCTCTCGCTGCCCCACGCCTCTGGCCTGTACCCCAGCTTGTATGTATAAATAAATAAATCTTTTTTTAAAAAAATATTTCTGTTGTTTGCTCCAGGACTTTGACAAAGTTGATTGGACCAGACACTTGGGTTTTATCTACTGAACTAGAATGGAAGCTCCTGTAGGTCAGGATATACAGTCCTTTTTCTGCAAATCTCTTTTAGAAGGTACTTAAAAGAAGCAGTCTGCCTCCCATTCCTATAAAATGGCCCTGACTCAACCTCACTCAAGTTCCTAGATACACTTCTGATTGGGGTCAGAGGGCAAATTGGACATCAAAGAGTTGCCAAAGGCTTTTCTGCTATGGAAGGCTGAGGAGGGTTTGATGATTCTTTGAACTCTGCTTTCGTATCCTTCCCCCATGGCCCCCAAACAGACCTCAGGTCTTCTCCCAGACCCCACTCTGTGTGTCTCTGCTGTCCCAGCCTCTCTCACAGAAGACCCTGACGTCCTGGTCCACATTAAGGAACAACACTAAACCAGAGTGCAAACAATCAGCCTTCTAATCCATACAAGCTGCTATCACCGCCTTTGGCTCTCTTATCTGAAGAGAGAAAACAGTCGAAGAGGGCTTTTAAATCTCAGTAGAAAACCAAGCGAAATGTCTATTGAATATAAAACCTAGATTCCCTGGCTAGTGCAATCTTCTGCTCACCTGCAAAAGACCCAATAGGGGAAATTTGTAAGGAACCAAACATGAAGCTTATATTCCTGTAGCTATATAGATTTTAAAAATCAAATTTCAAAAATTAAAATATATCACTTGTACATGAATATGTTCTGAAAGTGCAGTTATTTTTTTTTTCCTTGATGACAACGTAACAACAAATGATGGTTTCTTTTGGAAACAAACTGATAGGGTTGAAGTCTAAAAGTATCTAAATGTGAGTATGTCTTATCTATTCAAACGTGATAAGAGAAGTTGTAAATAAACTTCAACTTCATCAAGAGCAGTAGGGTTCAATATAAAACCTCATCTCAGATATATAAAAAGTTTTAGAATCTTCTTTAATGAAAGGGAATAGATAGTCACCAGCTTTGATGTTTTAGATCTCAAATGCCTGAAGGAAGGATATTGAACCTCCTGACCTTCTGAGGACTCCACTCTGGGTGGGAAGGAGATTCTGGTTCTGGAATCAACAGATGGTGCCCACACAGGACTGAGTCCCTAAATCAAAGCTGACACATGACATTACTCAAGACTGTTCCGCTAAGTGGTACTTGCACAGCCTAATCAACAATATGCTTTAGATCTCATGAATAACAAATATCTTAGAAAAATTCCTGGCACACAATAGTCTGACAAAAATATTCTCTGAACATCTGAACAAATAATCTTCCACTCTGAATGAATGAATCATTCTGTTGTGTCTTATTTTCTCTTTAGAGTCAGTTTGGGTTCCATATTTGACTCATTTTTTTTTTTTCATTTCTCTCCACACATCTTATAAGGTACCAGGTGTTGACCAGGTTTCATTAGTGATGACTGATACTCATAGTATCCCTTCACGTTCTAATCCTCAGTCGGAAGCCTAGGTAAGATTCCTACTTTTCATTATTAAACACAGCACCCCCCTGACAGGCATTTCCTGCTCTGTATATTAAAATTAGAACAATACAGATACTAGCAAGGGAGACACATACCTCTGTGAAGACTTTATCCTTTCGATTATTCATTTTATACATTGCTGCCTTCCTAACACACAGTCTTGACCATGTGGTAGCAGTTCATTGATGTTTTCAACAAGTTTCTATGAAGATCAAATATATACTAGACAAGGATAGAAAATACGGAACTATCTCTTCATTTTAAGGGCTTATATTCTCACCTCTTTACCTTCATTGGAAGGGCTTATATTCTCACCTCAATCATCATTATCATAATTGTCTACAAAATCAAGTCAGGACTCTCCACCCTCTGACCTCATCAAACTTTCTCACCTTCGTTCCCATTATAACACTTTCTGTATTCACACACCAGTCACATCAGACTAAGCCCAACATAGTCAATACAGTCCCATTTCTCGCAGTTCACACTGACTTATTTCTGTAATCAATTGCTTCTCTTCACCCATGTGAATCCTACACATACCTAACTCTACCACCTCCAGGAAGTCTCTGCTGATTTGCCCTTTCTTTGGAAACAATCTGTTTTTTACCTCTTTAAAGATACATATCATATAACACTTTGTTGCTATTTGTCTATGTCTCAACACTATACTAGAGCCTATTTGAGGTCAGAAACCCTGTCTTATTGTTTTTGGACTTCCCTCCACACCTGGTGCCCTGCTTTGCTCTGATGCACTCCCGAACTGTGTTAAGTAGAAGAAACAAAGGGTAGCCTTTATCTCTGCCACTCTGATGTACTCATTTTACTCAGTTTTAATGGCACCTCTTCACCTTAGAGCACATGTTACAATATCCTAATTTATAGTAGAATGGTTGAGGATCCATGTCAAAGACTTTAGCTTTACCCTGATTTTATAACATATCATATATTGAATATAACATATTGAACAAATTATTTTTACCTATATGTACTCTATTTTCCTCATTAGTAAAGGGCAAGCAATTAATACCTAGCTTTGAGTTATTTAGTACTTAAATGTGATCATAGATCTATGAACATTAATTAGCACAGCAGGTACACTCATCTGTTATTATTACTGCAGAAATAGAGTTCCAGCTTTCTCTCTTTACTCATCTTCCTCATCTTTCCTCCATAGTTTTTTTTTTTTTAAAGATTTATTTATTTATACATAGAAGCTGGGGTTACAGGCCAGAGGCGTGGGGTGGCAAGAGGGTTCACCAGAGACAGAGTGGGGAGCAGAACAGGCAGATCAGAAACACACTGCTGAGGGGAGCAGCAGGCGAGGCAGGAGAGGTCTGCTGCACCATGTGGGATTCTCCCTGACTGGGCGTCGAACTTGCATCGCGCGCTGCCCACAGCTCCGCAGCGAAGCGCTCAACTGCTGCACCACCAGGGAGGCCCTCCACCAGGGAGGCCCTCCATAGTTTTTATGACTCCATGATTGTGTGATGCTTTTCCTAATCCTTGCCTCCTGCCCCCAAACAAATAAAAAGACAAACTTTCTTTTGCAACTACATGAGGCATACGTATTCAATTCAAACTTTACTTCTTCATGCAGTCCTCTTGATTTCTCCTACCTATTGAATTTATTCTTCCCTGAACTATTATATATTATATATTCCATTCTTTCTATATGCATGCTATTATTGCTCTTATATTTTGACGTATTCATTTTCCTCTACATATAATGCACTATAACATATTTGATAGTAAGGAAATATGTATGTATGTATTTGTATATATATATATATATTATAGTTATGATAGAAAGTATATACAAAACTTAAAGGCATATGATCTTAGCTACAAAAAGCTGGGTTTAAATCCTATATGTCATAAAAAAATAATAAGTGATCTTGGACAAACTAATCTTTTTGAGCATCACATTTCTTCATATGGACAGTAGAATGACAGTGCTTACATTACTTGGTAGATGTTATGATTAAGGTAGATGACAGCTGTAAATATTTAACACAATGTCTGAAGCTCAGTTCACACCTCATGTGTATATGCTGTTATCTTCATTGTTATTACTATTAACAATTAATTAATTCCTAGACAAAATGACATGAAGCAGAGATTAATCCATGAAGCCATGAGACACATTTTTAGTGATAACAACTTAATTTGTTGTATACTAGATAGGAAAAGAAAATAGACACATATTTATTCCCTACTCATCTTTTTCAGTAAGTCCATGTGGCTTTCAACTAATTTTAATAAAAGGAAAAGGAAAACATTTTTTTTAAGTGTTACCTTGTGTCTGGCATTAATTTTAAAATCATTTTGTCAAGCTGGAAGGGTTCAGAAGGACACAGCCATCTTCCCGCATCAATAGAGCTTAGTAAATCTGTTCTGAAAAATGAAACCTTTTAAATGGACAATTACAAAATCTCCCTAAAGTTCATTATTGGCTTCGAATTTTTTCATTATGCTGACTAAGAATCTTTGCAGAAGACTCTAGGACTTTTTAATGCCCAACAGTAACATCTTAACCTCTAAATGCCACTCAGTTGATTTTCCACTGTTGAACTGAAAATGACTGTAACATGATGTCTGCTTGCCTTGTATTTGTCTGAAGCAGAACAAACAGATATGGAAGAAAGAAACCCCTGCATTTTCAAGTGTTGGCTCATTAGAAATGCCGTGATGAATTTGCTCTGTTCAAAAATTCTGAAGCTCACACTTCTATCCAATGCTGCTTCATCACTGAAGGTACAAGAAATGCTTTGCAGACTTGGAAAACTGGAGAGAGGACAGTTAAAATATCCCCCAATAAGATCCCTGTTATTCTCAACTTGAAGACAATAACTTTGGGACAATAACTAGAAAGAATCAGTGGCCAAAGAAAAGTAGAGCTTTGAGTCTATTTTGATTGGCAAGGGTAAAAGCATTCTGGTTTGTGATATAATCTAAATTATATCATCTTTTCTATTACTCTATTTATGACCAATTTCAGAATCTCCCATTGAGTACTAATTACCTAACTCTTCTCTAACTCTCATTCAAACAATGACCTAGAGAATTTTATATATCAAACAACTAAATCAAATGTGACCAGAATACCTCCACAATTACAACCGTATCATGAAAACATTTTTGGTCATGGTCAATTAAGAAGACCTTGAACTGAAGTCCATTTCTACCTCCTTAATGAGAGATTACCATGATCAATTTATTCAACTAATCGGGGCTCTTTGTCCTCATTTGTTGGTGTGTGATTAGATCAGTAATGTTACAGGCACCAGGGTGAGTGCTAAAAGGGAAATCTAAAAGGAGCAATAATGTCAGTGAAAGAAGGATCCTGTCAGAAAGTGCACTCTGGGAAGGTTTTAAAAAGGGAGGAAGACTGGAATTGGGCTTGGAGATTTGAATACAAATATATTTCACCCATGGAAAGAAGCCAGGGCTTTCCTATGAGGACTGATAACAGATACAATTGACACTGTCTCAGGTTGGCGGAAGAAGTGAGTTCAAGTAAGAGGCTGGAAAAGCATTTGAATCCCTTAGTACAAAGCCAACAAACACTAAGGCTTTATTAATGAAAACAGATTTTGAATTCAGCTGTACCTCAGTTTTAAGCCTGACACTGTCGATTTCCAGGGACTGGAAAGCTGTCTAGTTCATTTGGTCCCTATTAGTCTCAGTTTCTCGAACTGCAGCATAAAGATAATAACTTTTGAGAATGCTGACAGAATTAGAAAAGATAAAAATGCAAAATTGTAACACATTGCATGCTGGATATACTGTGTGTTTGACATGACCTGCCCTTCCTTCTCTGCTTGGCACTGGGCCTGCGCAGGCTCAATCACCTGGGTTCCCACACTCTGGCTTCTGGCTGGGCTTGGCCAGTGGAAGTCGGATTGAAATGGGAAGAAGTTCAAGCTGTGGTATCCCCCTCCCCCACTCGCTCCGTGTTCATGGAGTGCCTGCTTTCCTCCATGACCCAGCCCTTGAAGGTCAAGAGCTTCCCCCTGGCTCCAGATGCCATCAGGCTATAGCAGAATTTCTCTCCCTGCTCAGACAGCTTCCCAGATGGCAGCGTCCACTTGTGACGGCAGTCCCCACTGTTTCCCTAACTTTGTCCATACTTTAAAAGAAGTCATTTCATTAAAGTCCCTTCTACTATTCCTTTCTGGGACCATGAACTTGCAACCAATAAGTCTGAATTCCATTCTTCAAATTCTAAGGACATTAGGAACCACCATTTTGGGAAGAAAGAGGAATGAAGACTAATTTTAATCATATCAAAAAGCCAAATCAAAGAGGAGTAGGTCAGGGAACGCGCAGGGTCCTGGCTCATCAGTCTGTGCGCTCCCTCCGCATGAGGCCAGTGCCCCGCCCCAGGGAGATATCAATCCCAGTAAGACATGAGAATTATGCGCCAAATCCAGGACTTGGCTTTTCCTGCAAAGAACTCACTGATTTGAAATAGCTAAAAATGAGATGTGGGTACCTTCTATACTCTACCCCAAATCTTAGATGGGCTGGCAGTTTACTCTTCTCTGCCGTCTTACAGTCAGTAAAGTTTCCTTTCAGATTGCTATGCTGGAACTCAAACCAAGGGAGTCTGCTCTGGTTTGAACCTCAAGCCTTTTGCCAGGTCTTCTACTTAGCATTTTCAAAATAACCCAGTGAAGCTCCTAAGGAACACTAGAACATACACTGTGCAACTCACACTGCTTAGATATTCTCCCCAGGTTCTTGAAAAAGTGGCTTAGGGGAGTTTATGCACATTGCTGTAAAAGTCAGACTTTAGGGTATTTAAAGCTGGTATGGTATCTACATAGCATAGACTCCAAGGAAGGGAGAAGGAAATCACCCAAAATAATTTCAATATAAAAACTAAAATTCAAGCAAAATATTTCCAGGGGTCAGAGAAAGAGTAGAAACCACAAAAATGCAGATTAAGCGATGAGTGGTCTTACTTCTTCTTGAGAGATCACCATTACCAAATATGGTAAGCAGAGAGAGGAAGGAACCCACAATGAATTCAACGATGACCTGTAGGTCGATTAGCTTTTTTGCCAAATGTTTGACTTATATCCAGATATTTGCGATTGAAATCAAACTTAGAGTTCTTAACTCATCAGAATTTCAGTTTGTGCCAGAAGAATGAGATGATGACTTTTACTGGCTTTTATCACTTAAGTACATCCAATAGAGAAAGAACAAAAATATGAAAAGGAAAGACAGTCTGGTAAACTTGAAGAATATACAGTTATTATAAAGCTTGTTAATAATCTCAGTTATAATTTAGGTATATTGGCTCTTTGGTCTAGGTATCCAAACATCTGGTAAATTCTTATTGTTTATGAGCAATTTTGTAAAGTATGTTATATATTTGCATATGTAGATAACATATGATTTTCTTCCCCATATAGCATGTAATATAATTGTAATTGTATTGAACTGAAAGTTCCACAAGGGAAAGAAAGTTTCCCTTGGTAACCACTGTATTACCAGGCCCCCAGGCCCTTGTATACAGCAGGTACTCAATACTCTCTTCTCAGATACAGGCTTTTACACCACACATCTGTGTTTTAGATCTTTTCAGAAGAGAAGAGAGGCACACAAAGTTTTTAAACTTGGTGGTGGAGAAAGTAGCTGAAAGGCTACAGAGATGAAAGTTTGGGGCTAGTTGAGTGGGGGAAGCAAAAAGGAAGGAATGAGGAGACCACAGGATATTTATTTAATGAGTTCTCCCCTCCATCCCCCAAACATCCCTACTTCTCCCCAAACAAGTCATTAAATAATCACTTATACAATCATTTCTCTAGAGAATAAGATAAACCTCAGATTATAAAACCAAGGCCAAAAATTTTAGCATAATTAGAATGTGTCCAAGAAGCCAATCACAGTTCAACGAGAACAGACTTCGCATGGAAATGTGTGTTTCAAGATGAGGGAAGAATATGTGAGTCTGTGTTCCTATATTCTCTCTCTCTCTCTCTCCCTCCCTTTTTTCTGCTTGTACTTCTAATTATAAAAGTTCTACTCAAAGCATAAAATTCATTTTTACAGTCCCTTTTTATTGTTATTTAACATCATATCTCGAGTCATAATTTTTGAGATATAATTGACAGGTAGCATTATATTAATTTCAGGTGTACAATATAATAATTTGATATTTGTATATATTGCAAAATGATCATCACAATAAGCCTAGTTAGCATTCATGATCACACAGTTATTTTTATTTTCTAATGATGAGAACTTCTAAGATTTAGTCCCCTAGCAACTTCTGTTCAAGCCTGGCACGGACTTGGGCTCTCACTTGATACTAATCATACAATACAGAAACAGCATATCTGAGAAATGTAAACATATTTATGATCATAAATCCTGTATTCTTTCACAAGCCACAGTTATTTTCAGATTCTCTCCATTCCCACTTTTTAAACTTGCAGAGAAGGAACGCTGCTATTTTGAACTGTGGGGCTATTTGTTGGCCAAGGATTTTCCCTTCGTAAAAGGTTTGATTACACTGGTCAATAAATTTTTACAAAAGTCATGTTACTGAAATAAAATTAGTCATTTCCTATCAATTTTTATGTGCTCAACCCGAATATGATAATCAAATTCTAATTTTGGCTATAGTTTTTTTTTGTAATCTGCAATAAATTGATGTTTACATCACGAAATGCATGCCAATAGTAATAGGCCTATGGTTAATACCTGTAAAAAAATCAATTCATAGACTATTTCTTAGATTTCTTCACTTGTCTCTTGTACAGCTGTTCAGGAACAGAATAGATGCAAGATGGTTTCCATTGTGCAAAAGCACAGCCTTAAGACTCAGTTTTGAAGAGTCTAGAAATAGTCTCCATTCTTGTGGGTCATGAGTGATTTCTAAGGCATTCATGAGGCCCTCAATATTGGAACAGAATACCAGAGTACTTTCCTTTCTGAAGAAAGGCTCCAACTGCTGGTGGTGCTTTCGAGAGAAAGTAATTGTGACATCTTCTTCTAGAAAATTCCACTGTTGGGAGTCTTGATCCTAACAATTCTGCCTTGTTCTTGGATAAGTCCAAATCACGAACCAGGTCATTTAGTTCTTCCTGTGTTAGTCTGTGTGGGGTTGATGATGCACCACAGTGAAAATCTGGATCACTGCATGCTGATGGAACAGAAGAACAGGTCTACTCACCCTTGTCCTCATCAGATGAATCAAGAGAATCTTCTGTTGGAGTTCTGGAATAGGAAGTCCCTCACCATGTGTAACTGGTCTCAATGCAGACAGAATGTTTGGGTAGACTATTCTTGACTTCTTTGGCTTCATTATTCTGCCGGAAAGAGGAGGAACCAAGCAGAAATAACAGTCTTTTATGTGGTTGCTTGGCTCTCTCCACACTATGCGGACTGCAAATGGCATTGATGGTCTTTTGGCATTTCACCACTGTGAAAGCTGTGTTGGACATGTAGCACAGCATATATGCGGGGCCCAAGGCTTGTCTTGGTCACCAACCTTGCACCCAAAGTCAAGATGATAAGCCTTCTTCACTTGAGAAGTGATACTTTTCTTCTGGTTGGCAAATGTCACTTCCCCACAAATAGAGCAGAAATTGTCCATGCTATTAACACACTTTCGAGTCATTACTGTTCTGTATTGTGCCTAAATGGATAAAATAATAACAGTTCTATGGAACAGTAGCTTAAACTATCTTGCACAAAGTCTGAAATATTTTCAATGCTCAACCTATCTGACAGGGCTTTATATAGTGCACCGCTGATGTTAGCTTACTTCAGCAGCTGCCTGGCAGTAGTATTGCACTGCATCAGAAAATGATGCAATCAACTCTGGATGATGTGTACATGATGGTATTATGCAATGTGGTGCAATATTACATCATTCTAGGCTGATTTAGGATGTTGTCGCAGTCCTACTGGATAAATTCACATGGCAGAACATATAAAATGAATTATATGAAATATCCTCAAAACGAGAGCTAATAAAAAATTTTCAGGGTTATATTCATGTTCAGCACACCAAGATACTACAGACTAGGGCCTTTTTAAGTCAGTAACAATCTCACTGTTAACCAGTATTATTAGTAATGGCTATTATCCTCCCACCCCACTCTACCCCCTACACACACGTCCACATCACATTAAATATCTTGGTGGATTTCTATCCCCTTCCCCAGCAGTGTGTTACTCAAGCAAGGCGACTGAGCAAGGCAGCCCAGGGTCCTGTGATAAGCAACTTGCTACATTTCCTGGAGTGTAACTTATATCATGTCTGACCATGAACAGTTATCATGTTAACCCACCCAGCACAAGCTAAAATGTATGTGAGCCCATAACCTCCTTGAAGCAGGCTCAGCCTTTGGCTATAGATCCATGAGCCAAGTACCAGCACAATACACTTGCTTCTTGCTAGCCTTGGTGTCCTGGTTTCCTTTGCCCCACATAACATTACAATTTAGCTCTCTTCTGAAGAATCATGCCTATCTGTTTATAAAAGAATGCCAGTAGAAAAACAAGAGCATTTTTGGTCTTTCCCCTTCTAACCCTTTGCTTAGAACTGACCCTCTCAGATTTCATATTCAATGGCCATGTTATCGAAGATGGTTGGAATCATTGATTATGAGAGCAGGGACAGTTCATGCCCAGTGCCTCAAGTTCAATTAATAATTTTTCTATTGTATGGCATTCTGACTTCAGTTTCTCAGAAGATATTATTAGGTTTTCTAATGTAACTACATTTACCTACTTCTATTATACATGGAGAGAACAGGAAGTACTTACACTACAGGTAAGATTAGATGGAACTGGAGAACAGGAGAAAAGAAGCTTTAAGTAAAGATAAGAGAAAGAAGATAAAACACTGGGTAGTTGTGTCTTGTCAACACCATTTCTCTCAGATGAGATAAGACATTTAAAGCACAGTACCTGGAAAATAGTAAGCACACAGTAAGAGCCACCTATAAATTTTCTTCAACTGATAGCTATTTCTGCAAATGTAAATTTATTTTTGCAAGCACATTAGATAAAAGGCAAAGCATTGAAAAAAAATTATTCATAACCACACCACTTGAAATCTTAAAATGATTACCATTTGCTCTTATTCTCATATATTATCTCTTTTTAAAAAATAGGCATTCACTTTTGCATCATCGAAAAAATATAGAGTGTAATATAACATTCTCTTAATATCTATTTTAAGTCGAATATATTGACTGTTGGAGGGATAGGTGACTGGTTCAGTTAATGACAGATTTTAGGATCCAATGCACACACCAAAGAAAAACAGATGCAGAAGCACTGGACAGAGTTGACAGATCTGTTGTTTATTTGTTTCCCTCCCCCATACGAACATTAAGTTACAGATGTGTGTCTAAAACCAAGAATATCTCCCCACACTCCAAGACTGTCCCTGTCCACTTGCCCTCCTCCCTTCTCTGAGTCAAAATAGGAATAAAGAATCTTTTCATCTGAGCTGTGGCTTGGTCTTAGATGGATTTATATAGGACTATCAAGGAAGGAGTGAACTGAGAAATGTAGTCTCACAACACTGGCTTTAAACTTTATTTGAGACATTTTTCTTTGAACAGCAAATATGTTCGGCAACACTGGTAATAGTGCATAAATGAAATTTGAGAAGCTTAAAAATAGGATGCTTTGGCTTTGTTAAACCACCATCATCTATGCCTACTCATAGATCATTTTAATAACAGGCATTGGTGCATTTCTCAGTGGTCTTGTATAGCATCACAACTAAGCTCATTCTAATATGTGTTCTACCTCTTGTGTGCTCTGTGGCTTTGGCAAATTGCTTAAACTCACTGTGCTTCTGTTTGCTGATCCATAAAATGGGATAATATTACCTGTTTCATAGGGATAATGTGGATTAACTAAACTAACACATGTATTATAAATATTCTCTCTCTTCCTTTCTCTCTTTCTCTCTGTATATGTACATATACATATATTAGAAAGAGAATACAGTGTGTGTGTGTGTGTGTGTGTGTGTGTGTATACACACATACATATAAAAACTTTCATATTGTGGACACAAGATCAGACTATGTAAATAGTAGGAAATATTTTAGCCACTTTTATAATTATTATCCTGTTTCCTAGCAATGGCCTTTCATTCTCCTTTTTTTTTTTTTTTTTCTTGTGAACTATAAAACTCTCCACACTTACTAAGAGTTCCTCAGGGATATTCAGTATAATATATATTTTTACATTGGGGCCTAAGCCCCTTTACAAGACTGATTTACTTACATCAGACTTTCACTGTGATTAGTTCCATTGGTTACCAAATAGCTTTACACCTTGTCTTCTTCCCTGCTGGCAAATGCCACTCTATTTCACTAGTCCCCCAGTGCTCAGAGAAGTGACACTTCCCTGCCCAGGAGTTTGATTGAATCACCCTAATTCAGTCATGGCCAATTCAATTATTAGATCATTGATTAATTTGGTAAATACCAATGTGGACCAGGCTTGATCAGTGAAAACTAAGGGGAAGGTTATTTTCAGCGGGAGAGGCAGGGAGGGTGAAGTGGAGTGAGGAAATGTATTGATTTTAAGGAGGCATCTGGGAGAAAACATCTCCCTTCTATACCTTCTGCTTTGAAATGTAGACCTTACATAATGTGATGTTTTCTCTCCCCCACTTTAAGTTCCTTGAAACTAGGAAGGGTGAACTTATTCATTGTGATCATACCATTCTCCATTACCCCATTAGAGCCTCAAATCTAGTTACTGATGTGCAAATGATCTGAACCTACTTTTTGAAGACTTCACCGGCTCTCAGCATCACAACAACTTCCTCCTCTCTGTCTTTCTAACTTCTGTTCATATTTAAATGAGAGACATCAAAGCGGATTAAGCGCTGGCTCTGGAATTCAACTACCTGGCTTTAAATATGAAAATTTTTAGCCAGGTTACTGTCCCTTGTTATACCTTAGTCTCCTGTTCTACAAAATAGTGATGACTATTTTGTGGACTCATGTGCATATTAAATGAGTTGACTGTTGTAGAATATTTCACATAGTGGTTGCCATAGAGCTAATACCTAAAAAAAAATCAGTATTAACAATCCTAATACACTATGTCATCTTTTTACAATTAATTATTTATACATATGTTTCACCCACTACAGGTGAGGGCAATTTGAATTGGGATTCTTCATTTTCATTTTCTCTTAGGGAACACCTGGCACATTGTAGTTGTTATTTATTTCTTAAGGGAAACATAAGAGATGGAAGGAATAAAGGAAGGGAGGAAAAGAGGAAGGGAGGGAGGGAATAAAAGGAAAGAGGGAGTGAGGGAGGAAGGAAGGAAGGGAAGAAAGTAGTTGCTGTTGTTTTGTGTTACCCTTGGAGTAGGAGGGAATTTGCTAACCTGTAATCTGTTATTTGTTTCCACCCAGTGTCTAGAATTCAAAATCTGTCCTGAGCCTCCTAACATCACCTACCAAAGAGACAGCTGTGATCCTTATTGTTTCTCCACTGAACAAATGATGCTTTCAGCTGGACAGCACCACCACGGCACAATGGACTCTATATTAGGGGCGTGCAAAGCCCAAGTTCACAGCGAGCCAACTGGGGCCTCTGACAACATCTCCACTGTGTGGCCAACACAGCCTGGCCAGAGCCTCAGAGGAACTGATTATAGTGTAGTGACTGGTCTTCCACAAAGCACAGAACTCCCCCTGCCATGCCAGACACACAAAATGGTCATATTCATGAGGTCCACACAATCCTACTTGTTTGAGAGTGTGAGCGCTCATCCCACACCTGGGAGCTTAAGCATTCAATCTATGGCTTCTTAGGCTCCTCATAATAGAAACTTGAGGATCAGCCAGCCTCCTCTTATAGGAAGTAATTATCAGGAAATTTCCCCAGTACATAAAAAAAGAAGAAGAAGAAGAAGAAGACTGGGTGGAGCTTGGTAAGTGACTGTAAGTGATCTTGCCTTGTGCTATTGTTCAAAACCACTTGGGAAGAACCAAAGTCAAATTCTGCCAGTGTGGCCTCATTCCGGGATGAGGGCAAGCCCCTCGTGGTCTATGACTTCAGTTAGCAATCTTAATCCTGGGCTGTTCTGATATTGCTGGAGCTGATAGCTTCTTCATTGTGGCAAAGTGGGATTGCTTGCACAAGGCAGAGAGAACAATTGCATCTTCAATGAAGTAACTCAGATTGTTCTAGTGTATCTGCTGCAATTTTGCTACCCTTGGTCTCTCTTCCACTTCTTTTCCCCCATGCCCCCCCCACCCACCTGGCTGATTCCAGTTTTCTCTGATGAAAATTGGATCCCTGTCTGATCCCCAGTCTAACTTCAGTATTTCCTTTGTGCCCTTTCATACTATCTAGTTCTGTTCCCTCAATGCACTTAACACAATTTCTAATGACTACATGTAACCTGGGTATTTGCTTAGTCTGTCTCTGCCAGTGCTGCCCCGAGCTCCCCTCCCAAGATCCCCCACAAGACTTATTAATATGCAGACCCCTGGCCACCATCCCAAACTTTCAGGATCATGAAGTGGGGAGGTTGGCCCAGGTATTTTTTCTATTGATTCTAAAGATTGAGAACTATTTTACTAATATTTATGTTTTCTTAGGTCAGAGGTCATGTCAGTTGTACTGAGCTCTAGTTTCAGCCTGACCCATGGTAGACCCATGGTGAATTCTTCTTAAACAAATGAAAATAAAAATTTGAGTGTCAAAGATTTATTTGAGCCAGTCATTTGAAGGAGAAATTGAAATAATGACTGTAAGCAGATTTCAATTCCACAATTACTTAAACTTGAAAGTGGGGAGGTTTTGTTTGATACATTTTATACTATGCAAAAGCACTTAACACCTTTGAAGTGGAAATTATAATGATTCAGTCAAGAAGTTGATACAGGGCCTCCCTGGTGGATCAATGGGTTAAGCTCAGTGCTGTGGAACTGACAGCAGCTGCGTTGAGAGTTTGATGCCCCACCAGGGAGATTCCCACATGGTGCAGCAGACCTCTCCTGCCTCGCCCGCTGCTCCCCTCAGCAGTGTATATTGGTCGATCTGCCTGTTTTGCTCCCCGCTCTGTATCTGGTGAACCCTCTTACCACCCCACAACTCTGGCCTATACTCCAGCTTGTATGCATAGATACATAAATCTTTAAAAAAAAGAAGTTGATACAGTTGCAAATAGATTCTGGAACACCTTAGACTTGATGGGCTCTCCCAAGCTACATGACTTTTGCCAACTTAGTTAAACTCTCTGAATCCCAATTTCTTCATCTATAAAGTCACAGTTGTCAAAATATGATCATGAGTACACAACTAAATGAGAAGCCACAGATATAGAACTTGCACTCTGCTTGGCTTTAAAAGACAGTCAAGGGCTGATAGTCCTGGTCTGCCTGTGACGCTGGTTCAAGCAGATTGCTGGAAAAACACTGGGGCAAACAGTCAGCACCCTCCGCCTTTTCTCATCATTCTTAGCAAAGTTTCAGGAACAGGGCCGTTCTTAATTGGAATTTAGAAGAATAATGAATACAGCCCTGACCTTGAATAGGCAGAATCCGTTTATTAAAATTGATACAACATGTCATTATAACATTCTATAAGCTTCAGGTGTACATCATTATAAATCAACATCTGTCTATACTACACCAAGTTCACCACTAAAAGTCCATTTCCAGTCTTCATATAATTGACTCCTTTTACCCAATTGACTCTCCCCCCTTTCCTTCTGATAACCACTAGTTGGGCTTCATACTTTTTAAGGTTTATTTTTCAAATTAAAAATATTAAAGTTTATCTTCATTTTATTTAGTTCAAGAATGTACTTGTTTGGTTACAGCCATTTAGGACTAGCCATGGCTTCGACTCAATCGATGGACAAGAGATCTGATTTGGAGACTGAGACTGGAGCTGGGAAGATTCAATTAAACATTTAGTTTTGAGTAGGGATTGTGACCTCAGGCTAACTTGGGATGTTATATACTTAAACCCCACAAGATACTTCTTTAAAAAAAACAAAAACAAAAACACAACTAACAGGCATATTTAGGACAGCTAGAAACTACAATGTATCTGCTTTATAATAGCACCACAAATATGGATAATATCCAACCATGGCAAAGGAATAGAGAAGAAAAAGGTTTCTTTTCTCCCCCCTCCCTTATTTAGTTCCTTGGAGAAGGCGCTATAATTGTTTTAGCTCTTTTACAGAGAAAAAAGAGAGATGGGACTTGAAAGGCTTAAGACAGCTTTGGCAGCTCCATCTTTTCCAGCTGTGTTAACAAACTTCTGTGAAACAGATGGGGGATTGGCTAAAACACTCAGACTGCAAACTCTCTTAATCAATTGACACTTCCCAGTGCTATGAAATCCATAATAAAATTAACCCTCCCATTCCTGCAGCAGGAACATCTGGGGTTTGTTATATCCTTTTTACTTTCACTACAACTATTAGAAGAAAACTCATCTCAGTTTCCCTTGTCCTTTCTCTGGCAGATGTTCTCTTTTCTTTCATGATACGGGTAGTAATGATAGAGCTTTTCCAGAATAAGTTACTCCCATCATATTGGAAACCTTATTTCCACATTAACATGTATATTCGATGTTAAGTAACTGAGTTCACTCTAAAAACTTGCTAACTGATGTGAAACTATAATGCTCACAGTAAATTTCTTTATTCTTCAGTGAGATTCATAATAATATAGAATGTTTGTATAGGTTTAATAGTTTCCAAGGCAATTCCAGAAACAGTAGTGTCTTTGAATATGTAGGTGTTACCTACCAATATGAATGAATAGTCAAGGACAGAGGATGGTCAGTGGTAACTCAATATACCCTTCCTAGACTGTCTAGTTTGGTGGTGTTCTTTGTCTTTCTCACCTGGCCTCAGCACATGGTGGGGGTGAGGAATGGGACAAGAGTATCTGTTGTTGATAACGCTGTTTAGTTCTAATGATGGGCCCTCTTGTTATATTACACTCCAAGGCAGATGCTTTAGTGTGCATGGATTTAAAATGAGATTTGGGGGGGGACAAGTAGGATAAGCCAAAAAAGAGTCTCCTGTGGTTTGATAGGATTTTCCAGGTTTTACATCTGGAAAATCCAGCCTCCCAGGAAACACTATAATCCTGAGCAAATGGTGATAGCTATCAAAATCATGGGTGGTAGTATCATTATGGTGTCAAACACAAAACAGAAAGAGTCAATTTTTGTGGTTCTGAGTATTCCTCTCCAATACAGCATGAATGCTCCCATCAGTAAGTATCAAGTTCACTTCCATTCGAGCTCTTAACTAGAAGGTAAGTTCTCTTTGACTAGTCTATGGGAAAATGCTGCTGAATTTCACACACATGCCTATTTTATTTCCCTGTTGAGATCTTAATATGTAAAATGAAAAACTGAGCCATAAATGTCAAGGGAATTAAAAAGTGACATTTCCTTAAGTCAAAACTGCAATGAGATACCACCTCACAACTGTAAAAAGACCCATCCCCCAAAGAACAGAAATTTCCTTGATGAAGTTGTGGAGAAAAAGGAATCCTCATACACTGTTGATGGACAAGTAGACTGGTCCAATCTATTCCATGCCTGGGTTTCTACCCAAAGAATGCAAAAACACTAATTCAAAGGGTTAGATGTATTCTTATGTTCATTGCAGCCCTTTTTATAACAGCTAAGTAATGGAGACAACTTAAGTTCTCAAGTCACTGTAGTAGACCAAAAAAATGTGATATATGTCTACAATGGAATACTACTCAGTTATAAAAAAGGATGAACTGTCATTTGCAACAACATGGATGGAACTGCAGAGGATAAGGCCAGGCAAAATAAATCAGAAGGAGAAAGACAAATATTGGATCGTCTCACTTACATGTGGAATATAGAGAAACACAACAAAGGGTCAGTAAAAACCAAATTAATAATGAACCCTTAACAACTGAGTGCAAAACTAAGGTCACCAGAGGGGGAGAGTGGTGGGGTGGGTTTGGGGGAGGAAAGGGGCCTAATGGAACATAGTGGAGGATTGTTGGGGCACTGGTGGTGGGCAGGGTGTGAAAGTATCATTTGTAGAGGTTTGAACCTATAAATCCTGAGCAGAGACAAAGATGTAAACCTACTTTACCTCAATAAACTTAATTTGGAAAGAAAAAATAAGTGACATTTCCAATATGCTCATGTTTAAAAAAATCACCCTGGTTAATAGTCAAAATGAATGCTGCTTTTCCCTCATTAAAAAAAATTCTACCATAGAAGGGATTTCACTGGGCAGGTTTAGGTAGCTTCCCCCAAACTTACTTCCCATGTTTTACCTAGTACTCGTGGTAACACCTATAGCACATCTTTTCCTAGTGCCTGGTTCTCTATGCTTAATATCTTTACCTAATATCAGTGATAATAAAGGATGTGAGCTAAATAAGACTTAAAGCTTTATGCTAATAGATTTTCAAAGACTTTATCCCTGCAGCATTCCTAAAAATATTAATTCTATTTTCTGGGCAAGAAAACTCAGATAAGATTTGAACTCTATTTCAATTACCTTCATACTACAAACTGTTGATAGTGGATTCTTATGTTGGTAAAATGAACATAGGTAATTAGAGTCACCAAAACATCCTTGTGTTACAGAACTGCCTCTCCTTTCTCACGCATACCTTCAATTGTCTGCCTTGAGGAGAGTTGGCAAGTGAGGAGAGACAAGAGCTCATGTTGGCTTTTAACTCAGGTAAGTGGGACTAGATAACTTCCTGGTTAACACAGAGAGCAGAGGGTTGTCTTCAGGGCATGGAAGGGAGCAGGAGGGAATACTATGCAGCAGGCAGTGATTCTGAGCCCTCAGCAGTGAAGAATGGAACTCAACCAAGAAGGAAAGTTTCCTCACATTCCAGGTTTGACCTAGAGGCCCTGAGTGGACTGGAAAGGAGCCTCCCATTTAGATACTATGACTTTGCTTGTATGCCATCCTAAAACATAGTACTCAGAGACTCCACAGAGAAAGCCCACCTTAAGACTTAAATTAAAAACAGGAGCTTTAACTTAACTCATGAGTAAAAGCAGAAATTCAGTTAAATTGTCAGTGTGCTCTAACTACAGGCTGGAGAAATGTCTTTTGATGCTAGGTATATATCAGGTATTAAATCAACCAAAACCATGCAGAGATTAACAAGCCAAAGGCCTCGTTTTGATAAGATAATACTAAAGAGAAAAAATGAAAATAATGATATTAATATCCCCTATAGTTATCCTGATATTTTAACTGCATTTTATCTATTTTTTGATTCTCATAAAATGAATGTTATTTTTCAGCAGTAAGATTATAGTTATTTGATATATTAAAGATTTTTGATTCACTCAAACTTTCTTTTCCCCATTTATTTAGAATGTATTACATATCAAGCGCTTTACATCTCTTATTCCAATGTAATCCTTTAACAAACCTCTGAGGATAAAAGAAGTAAACAATTTTCCCCAAGTTGTACCCTGCAGACAGACTTCATGTAAAATCTGGATTTCTAGTTTCTCAGTCTATCAAAAGACCTGGCAGCAAGCAGTGCTTTTCAGACAGCGTTTGTGTCTCTAGGCAGCTGAACTGCCAACCTGCCCGAACTCTTCACTCACTTTGGTTTCCTTTGAATACCTTTAGACATTTGAGGCTGCAACTAACTCCTCATAGAATATTAATTATAAAGTTATATATAATATTATGAATATTATAATTATAAAATTTATGGTTTATTTAAATTACATATTTATCAAATATTTAATTTTAACTATAATATTTCAAATGAAGATTCAAGTGTTTCAGAGTATTTTAAGTTTTATGCTTGTTTAGGTCTCCTGTTGTTGTAATGTAATGTTGCTTTAATAATGAAGAGATGTTGGGCCTCCCTGGTGGCACAAGAGGTTGTCTCAGCACTATGAAGCTATCTACAGCCAGTGCAGCACGAGTTCCATCCTCAGCCAGGGAGCTTCCCACATAGGGCAGCAGACCTCTCCTACCTCACCCTCTGCTCCCCTCAGCAGTGGACTTCAGTAGATCCAACTTTTCTGCTCTCCACTCTGTCTGTGGTGAATCCTCTCACCCTCTGCACCTCTGGCCTACACCCCAGTTCTTGTATGCATAAATAAATAAATCTTTTTTAAAAAATGAAGAGATGTCAATGTAAAATAGTAGAACTTATTGTTATCATTGTAACTATTATTATTATCCCTCATTGTCCAGATTTATCCCTCATTGTCCTAAGAATTGAGGCTCAGAGAGTTCGAGGTACTTATCTAAGGTTACATAGCAGGGAAGACTCAAGAGTCTTCAAATATAAGTTTGGCTCACTTAAAAATTTCACATCTCTACTTCTTCCACCTGCTTCCAAAAGGCCATGCTTTATTAATCGGGGAGATTAGGGAACTAGTTCAGAAACTTACTACAATGCTAAGAAAGATGTTTTAGTATAAGGAGGTTCCCAGAACTCCTCTAAGAAAGAATTATTACTGAATTATCAGAAAAAGATCTTTCATTGGCCATTCTGAAACATGAACTCAAAAGAGACAATTATACGTAGAGTGTTATGTAGTTCCAAACTCTCAGCAATTTTCTTTCTGCTCATTTCCTAAGTGGGAACCGACAATAAGCAACTGTCTCCTCCACTTTTTTCCCTCCAAGTGATAGTTTCTCAATTTGAAAGGAGTATGTTTTTCAAGCCAGCTTTTTATGTCTGTGTGAGATTACTTGAATTGTCTCAGTTCTCTAATAAACAGAATTAATGGCACTGGGATGAGCTTCTAACAAATTCCAAACAATACGTTCCTCTGCACTGTAACTCTTCTCTGACAGCTCGCCAACATGGTGCATTTAACGGTTTCATAAATTTGTGTAATGCTAAACAAATGACTAATAAATGTCTGGATCTTCAATGAAAACATTCAAATGAACATATTGCAGAAATAAATACACGGCCATTAAAAGCCTAACAGTGACTGCCATCCATGTTTACCCATAGACTGGGGAAATGTGGTGGTTTGGGAAAATGCACAAATGGACAAATTATTAATGGTTGTGCTTTTAAAAATGGATGTTTATCCAACAATATAAATAGGAGCTATGTCCAAAGAGGAAGTCTCTCAGCTTCTGGCAATAGTTATCATAACTTTATAATAATCAAATAATAGAACTACAAAGTTCCAGTGAATTTCAACAAGTGGTCCATTCTACCCCTTTCAGTCTTCCAAATCAGAATTTTAATAAATGTTCTTTATATCTCTAGGAAACCCACTTCAAGATAAATTCTACTGCCTTAGGAGTTTAGAAAAGATTATATATTGAATAACAAAATGTTCCTCCCCTCCACCCACCATTATTTAATCAGCTGTCTCATCTTAATTCTTTCTGTATTCTCTCTTGTCTCCATAGCATGTCCAATAGCCTAGATTAATGTGCCATACCTGATCAGTAAGGAATACATGATAGTTTCCTATCTGATGCACACCCTTCTTAAATACGCTCTTCATTAATCCTTGATTACTGTATTAATGAATGCATTGATGATACACTAAAGCCTTCCTAGGCCAATTCTCTAATCTCATTTCTCCCTTGCTCAGAAATATTCAATGATTAGGACAGACTAAAATTCTAAAGCTTTACCCTTAAATACCTTCAATAATTTAACTCTAAATTATTATTACTTAGAATTGAGGAGTTTTCAGTGTGAAACATAAAATAGTTAATTCAAAGTGACTTAAGGCAGGAGGTGGAGATAAAGGTGAGGTAGGGAGATGAGAGAGATGAAGGGATGAAGGAAGGAAGGAAGGAAGAAAAGAAGAAAAGAAAGGAGGAAGGAAGATGGTAGGAAGGAAGGAAGGAAGGAAAGAGAGAGGAATGAGGAAAAAAATCAAACAACAAAGCTTGAGGGAAAAAAAGAGGAAGGGGTTAATTGTAATCAATTAACTCCAGCATTGGCCTCATTCACAGTCAGATCCAACAGTTTCAGTAATAGCCCAGGATTCTCTCCTCTCCTTCCTTTAACTATACTTCATCTGTGCTGGCTTCATTTGGAAGGTTCTCCAAAAGAAGAAAAGATGGCTACCAGTCCCTCTGGCCTCAGAAGTCATCCTTTAGCAATCCCAGGGGGAATGAAACCCCTTTTAAAATCATACCCAAAAAGTCCAAGGCTGGTCGCTTTTTCTTCAATCAATTACTGTTGCCAGGAAGAAGAAATGCCCTAGATGCTCAGGCCTAAATAATTTGCCCATCTCTAGAAACTACCCCCTTCAAAAGAGTGGGCGAGGGATGATTCCCCAGAGAAACGCAGCTGATAGTATGAAATGAAACAGGTAAGAGCTCAGTCAGATAAAAACAAGAGATATCCATTGTATCTGCCTATCCTTGCCCCCTTCTTTATTTCGTAGGTATTGTGGAGTCAAGTCAAACAAAAGTGCTCACATTCCCTATTGTTTTCTGTCAGTGTTTCTTTCCTTTAAATCAGAAACCCTACCAATTCCTCGATGGTAAGTTGGGGTAAAACACAAAAACCAGAATGCTAGCATATGACTTTCAGTAGATTTGCCAGACAAACTATAAAATGCCCAGTTAAGTGTTAATTTCAGATAAACAGCAAATACCTTCTCAGTATAAATAAGCATGTTCCTTGCATAGGATTAACTTATGCTAAGAAAAAGGAAGTGTTGTTTGAAGTTCAAACTTAATTGGGTGGCCTGTATTTTTATTTGCTAAATCTTAGTACCTTACTCTCTAAAAAAAAAAATACATTTTTTCATGCTTATTTAATCATGGAACTTTTTCCCCACAAAGCATCCTCAATGGGTGTTGCAGAGAACTGGTTTTAATAACTTGTATTTCAATAACTTAATAAAAATTCAGTACTCTACTTCATGTACAGATCTATTAGGTCCTCATGCAATTTTCTTAGCCACTGTCCTACAGAGTGGCATTGTTTTCATTGAAGAAAGGGCTGAAAGAAGGAAGGAAAGAGACATTTGACATGCAAAATAGCCCAGAATAGAAACTGGTGACTTATGAGCAACACACACAAAAAAAGGTGGGAGACATTTCATAGGCTTGGCCCTTGGTAAGCATAACTAAGACTGATACAAAATATTCACAAGATGCAAGTACAATTATATTCTTAAAAATACCTATTTAGTGATGAAAATGCTCATATCTCTGCGTTTATATAACACTGAGAGCCCAGACCCAAAAGTCACCTCTTAGCCCAGATCTGTCATGTCAAAAAGATTCACTACAAGCTATTTGCACATGTAATTTAAACCATCTTTAAGTTAAAAGTGTGTGTATATGTGTGCATAGGAAAAGACTACAGAAGCCTAAGAATTTATCACTAAGACTGCTTTTTGTTCAAAAGAACACAATGGCACAATGAACTATTGGCAAACCAATTCAAAAAAGATCACTCGTAGATGAGGTTTTCTTTCCTCGATATCTTTCCCTACGTGATTGACCTAACTAATAGTACATTTGGAAATGGAAATGTCTGAAAGAAATTTCATTCATTGCAGAGGGCAAGCAGCAGAAACATGAGATGACATGCTTGTGTCCAACAGAAGCCCGCAAGATTATTGAAGGGAAAAAAGCAGACATCCCCTGGTGCCCTTTCAGATGATCATTTGTAAATGCCCACGTTTTCATGAAATAAATAATAATCATTTAATCCAGTTATATATAGAGAGTTTAAATGCAGAAGGAGGAATAGAAAATAATTAAATTCAGGAAAACGATCTTTAGTATCTTATTTGCCTATTAGGGTCAGTAAACTCTTCTTGATGGATGTTTCTATGGCCACTGAATGCTCTAGAAGTCCTTTGATTTTAAGGGAAGTCTCATTTACATGGTTGGATCACCCATGAGCTGGGGTATAAAGAGTGATGGTGAGGGGCCTGCTTGGTGGCACAGGGAGTTAAGTCTCAGTACTATGAAGTTATCTGCAGCACGAGTTTGATCCCCAGCCAGGGAGCTAACCCACACGGCAGAGCAGACTCTTCTGTCTTGCCTGCTGCTCCCCTCAGCAGTGTATTTCAGTAGGTCCACCTGTTCTGCTCCCTACTTTGTCTCTGGTGAACCCTCTCACTCCACTCCCACACCTCTGGCCTATACCCAGCTCTTGTATGAATAAATAAATCTTTAAAAAGTAAAAGTACCAAATTTGAAAAGATCCAAATTTATATAATGAAGGCAAATAAAAAGGAGGCAGCAAAAATAACAAAACTTGTTTGTGCTGTCTTATAATATGCAACATAATAATAGAAATGTTTGCAGTCTGTAGGACTACAGACCTGGATACATCACTGCCTTTGCATATATTTTGTGTAACTCAATTCAACAGAAAATATGTCTCCACACAAAACTAGTATGTAAATGTTCATATAAGATTAATGATAGGCAATGAGTGGAAAAACAACAATCTTATTGGATAAAATTATCCAATCCTATCCAAGTGTGAAATGTTTTCAAGTTTGCCATCAAATGGTTTACTGTAAACTCATGAGTTTCCTAATTTCAGGAAGAAACAAATAAACTCTATGCGGGAAGAGAACTCTGAAGGGTGAGATGGATTGGTCTCTGCCTTTTGACTGAATTCAGAGAAAAGCTCTTTACTGGAAAAGACCCAGAGCCACTCTTCATAAGTTTGGTCTCTGTGGTCTGAGAGTCTGAGCTTTTCATTGCAAAAACTGTCCTTGGGTATTACTAGAATGGAAGACAAGAAATACTGAACATTCTTAGGAAGCAAGTTCACACCTTCAAGGAGTCCTCAGTACCCCTTGCAGAGTTCTTAAGCTGGCGAGAGGGGCTGCTGGGGGCACTCCTGCCTCCTAATTTGTGACCCTATTATTTTGGCTACTCTCTGAATGGAGGAGGATCTTCACAGGATTGTTCTTCAAAGCCAGTGTGATGTTGTTTTCTTTCACACACTGAGAGGTAGGAAGCTGAAGGCTAAGGCTTAAAAGAGCAAACAGGTCTGCTTGAGCAGTTCTCAAACATAAATGCACATTGAAGTAACCTGGAAAGCTTTTAAAATACAGAGATGCCTGGGTTTTCTCCAAAAGACTCTGATTTAATTGGCCTTGGATATGACCTGGGCGCTGAGCTTTTTCATAGCTCCCTAGGTGCTTCTCACGTGTAGCTAAAGTTTAAAATCACTGATGTAAAATAAAGATGAAAGTCAATGAACACATGTGGTTGAAGACAACTTGAACTTTGTTCAACAAAGATTTAGGTGGCACATAATGGCCGGTAAAACAGGGAGTTGGGGTGGGGAAGGGAGTTATTGCAAAAATGGTACAAGAAAAAGGAAATTTAGTAGTAAGAAACCTAAACGACAAGGAAATGTCGTGACTAAGTTAATGTCAACCTTGCTGGATGTGTTTTTATTATTTAACTTATATTCAAAATAAATATTAAGACTTATATTTCATATTTATAAAATACTTTGCTAGGAACTTTGACAATTATTTGGGCTCATTTTTCCTTCTTCATTGAAGTCATGCTGGTTTACAACACCATACATGATTTAGAGGTGTAGGTTCACACTTCCTCAGATGCATGACACCTCACCACACCCAGCCATTGGGCCCCCTCCCCTGTTTGTTCCCACCCCACTAGCAGTCTTAGTTCTGTAGTCATATTCCTAGGGTTTAATTTGGTTTCGTATTGTCAATTCATTTGTGTTTTTTTCCCTCTATATACTACAGGTGAGTGAAATCATCCAGTATTTGTCGTTCTCACCCTGCCTTATTTCACTTAGCATAATCTCCTCTAGTTCCATGCATATTGTTACAAATGGTAAGAGCTCATCTTTTTCACAGCTGAAGAGTATTCCATATTGTATATGTGCCACATCTTAATCTATTGCTCTGTCAATGGGCATTTACGTTGTTTCCACTGTATATTCTTAAAAAGTCACAATGATTGGTTTGCATATGGATAACTTTTTAAATTAACTTCTTTTTTTAAAGAAAATGCAATATTCCTCTGCCATATTTAAACCCATGTTATAGAGAGCATAATGTACCCCTTTCCCCAGAATGTCCTTGTCTTTATTCCCAGTACCTATGAAAACAGTCTTACTTGGCAAAAGGAATTTAATACATGAGATTTAATACAAAAGGATTTTAAGATGACTCAAGATGATCTGTGTAGCTCAAATGTAATGATGAGGACCTTTGTAAAAAGGAGACAAGAGGATCAGGCAGAAAAAGAAAACATGATGGAAGCAGAGACCGCAATGATACACTTGGGAGACTAAGGCAAGAAATGCTGGCGGTCTCTAGAAGCAGGAAAAGACAAGAAACAGATTCTCTGCTGGATCATTTAGAAAGAACAGAGCCCTGCCAACACCTTGATTTTAGCCTTGTAAGACTGAATTTAAATTTCTAATTTCCAACACTGTTAGACAATAAATTTGTGTTAAGTTCTTATGGCAGTAGTAAGGAACTAATACCACCTGCCTTTAGAAGCTCTTTCAGCCACTTAGCATAATCTCCTCTAGTTCCATGCGTATTGTTACAAATGGTAAGAGCTCTTTCAGCCACAAAGTTACCTCCCTACCTCCAAAACACATCCATCTACTTTGTGGCTAATAACTGAATTGCAGGCATAATTCTCAGGAGGAAGTAGACAGTTGGGGACTAGCTTAACCAGGCACCCCTATAAAATGCTGGCTAAATTCCAAATATCCCAATCATTGTAGAAGAGCCCAGAATTTGGATTCAGCACAGCTATTTAGGAGAAAACGCACCTGGAAACAAATTCCATTACAGTTAACTCACCAGCCACGCCAAATTCCTGAAGGTATTAAGACCATTCCAGAAGAGCCATAGAGAGGCTCTCAAACTTGGCTGCACAGTGGAATCCCCCCAGAACTTCTTAAATCCCCGGATGCCTAGGCCACACCCTAGGATAATTAAATCTATTTTAACAAAGCCTCCCTAGCAGTGGTTTTCAACATTAAGGTACATGCTAATCACCTCAGGATTCTGTTAAAATACCCAGGCTTTTTGCATTTCTAAAAAGCTCCCAGGTGAGACCAATGACAATATCTTTGACAGGTGATGTAATGTCCTTTTTTAATTCCTCAGTTAACCTGCACTTTAGCTGGAATTTAAATGAGAGGCTTAGAGAAGATCCAATGAGGGTAGATAGTGGGAAGATGCATATCACTACATTTATCTCTAATCCTTCTGTTATGTTTTATTTCTTGTCTAACCTTCCAAAACTAGTTTTCAAGTTATCAGATGCCCATTTCCACAAAAGAGCAAGAATCTGCCAAGAATTCTTTTTCTATATTGTATGACGTTGGGGCATTGAAGTACTTCCACATAGTTTCTTTAGTTGGTTGGTTTGCTGTGCCTCAGTTATCAGAAAGAATTGTATTAATAAAGCAACACTCGTTCATTGTATTCCAAATGAAAATTCCTAATACTGGAAATGAAAAGCTTATACAAACACTGGAGGGGCTGGGGAAGCTGCTCCCTGAGTTCCAGATATCAAGAATGACAAGGTTAAGGAAGAATATAGGTGATGAACTTAGGTGTCTGTGGAACCAGTGTGATTCCCAGGAGCCTGTTGAAAATATACTGTGGATTTTCAGTAACCTCAGGAGAGTTTCCCTCTATATCAGTTGCCTGCAATATGAAAGCCTCTGGTCTGCCTTTGCCAATGCATCTCTTTACAGTTGCAAAGAATAATGTTTTTTCCTCATCCCCTTCTAGATCTCATAAGAGCACCTCTCCATTGGCAAACACTAACATAATCACCTTTTAATACATGTTAGCACATTTGAAGAGCTCCCTGAAAGACAGGACTTTCTTTCCTATCTACCTGTCTGTCTGTCTGTCTGTCTCTCTCTCTCTCTCTCTCTCTCTCCATACTCATATTGATACTAACCTGACAAAAAGAGATTGGTAAATGCAGTCCTGGGTTTTATCCTTGGGATGCAAAGCCAACTAGAGTTGGGTATGACAATGCCAGGCTGGCCACAGCAGTCTGCCAGTTAGCTCCTTAGTTTAACTCTACAACTATTTACTTAGGTCCTACATGGGACTACATCATCTGGGGAAACAGAACATGAAGAGATGATGCTTCTCCTCCAAGCATTCCCACTGTCATAAGGGAGTCAGACACCAGCAACCAGGTCAGACAGACTTGAAGTTCATTCCTCTTAGACTCAAGTTCAAATGCTTAGGAAGCTCTATAGGCCAAAAGAATATACCTGATGTTTTACATAGGACACCTGATGGCATATGTTTTATTTTGCAATCTCATGGAAAACTCTAACTTGTCAGTTCTTCTGCTATCATCCTCCTGCTTCGATTTTATCATCCTTATCTTTCGATTTTATCAAAAATATGGGAACAAAAGCAGAAAACAAGCAAGCAAAAAGCATGTAGGCTTAGGCGAAGACTAAGAGCCACTGCTTTATCCAAAATGTTGTCTTCTTAGTCATCATTAAACTCTAGACTATTAGTGTTCAGAACACCTACAAAGAGAGCCAGGAATATACCACTGCAGATGAGACAAGGAGTTTTCTTTTACACAATGTGCATCCACTGATCAACTGACTGGACACAAAAATAATGGCACAACCACCATGCAGTGTCTTGCTTGTTACCTCCAAGACTTACTTCAATTTATTCCTCACAAAAAACTCTAAGAATTATATTTACACTCACTTCACTTTACTCTGTCTTCTTAAACACTGAGCTATGACACTTCTACTTCATGACAGACCCTCCTGAGTGCTGTGGTACAAAGGAAATACATGATATCCCCAGTCCTAAGTTTCCAAGTGAATTTCTTTAAAGCAAATGAGCAGTTGTGCATTACAGGAATCTCCCTTAAAAATCTATCACTTTGTATCAACAGATAGTGCCTTAAGAGTCTTTGAGTCTTCTGCCTCAAAATCCCTACCTTGCTGTTTGCGCCAGTCTGGGGTGATTAAATGGTGGTTGTAAGGTAGTCTCTCCTATTCATAAATTCTATCAATTAAGGATATTTAATGTATCTTTTCATTCAAATTTGTATGTAGACTCATTGAACTTCGTAAGCAATTTTTAAGACATCTAAATTAGCATACACTTCTTTACCATTTAACTTAGACCATTTTTACCTCATAAAAGTACTAATGAGTTATCACTAAGTGTTCCTTGGAATATCCAGCTCATAGTTGACATTGACCAAATGTTAACTAACAATAACTCGGAAATAATTTATTATGATTATCCTGTATATTTGTGCAATAATGAAGGAGTAGCTTCCTTTCAGCAATGGAACATAAGATACCCTAGAAGTATAAGTAGATTCTCAGACACTCTTCTGAAGATAAGTGTCTCAGCCTTCACTTCCTGTCTTTCAGGAAGTCCTTCCAATGAACTGAAAGGTGAATCTTTTTATTTAAAAGTCTTAGAGAGAAAAGTCAGGCCTTGGGAATGTTATTAATTTCCTCCATAGCAGAGGATTCCAGATTTTAGTATGTCAAAGGGACTTCTGTGAAATAAACCAAGTAACTCTTTAAAGTTTATAACGAGAGCCTCTGTGCAGTAAGACCGTTTTCATTTTTTTCCAACCCATTGGGACCCCAAGCTGCAAATTACAATAACAGATGTGAAGAGTCACTTGAGAACATCCTTGCTTACCAGAGTTAATGTGTCTTCTTGATGAATCTACCTGTTTGTTAGTCAACTCAAGACCAGTTGTCCTAGAGTTAAAGAAGCCTAAGTGCTATTAAAAATGAGTGTCCCACCGAGGATTCATTGGAAAAAATATTGCATTTAATTAAATATTCCTGGTTATCTCAGCCTCCCACTCACATAGTAAAAGTGGTTTCTGGAAGCTACAGTAGCCCATTCAATAACTGAGCTATAGTTGGAAAAGTAATTGAAGTCCAAATGCTATTTGGAAAGAAAAGAGGATCGTCTGTTGCTGTTGAGTACGCTGAGATATTTGCTATTCCAAAGGTGAGTTAGGCAAATGACGCAGGTGATCAGCCATAAAAATGGTTGAGTTCATGGTCAGGATGGGCTGTAAGTGGCTAAACCAGGCTTTTGTTATTTGGATCTTTTTTTTTTTTTTCTAATAGTTCTTAAAGGTAGATAACAGAATCCCAGTCTGGATAAACCAAAGTGGTGTCTAAGGACTCGTGAAGTCTCCGAACCCTCTAAAACATGGGCATTCCGAATCCTATGTGAAGACAAGGATATCAGCTTTACAATGAACTTTGTAGCTAAATCAGAAACTAGATTTTATGAATAAGCACTTTAATCTTCAGTTTCCTGTTTTGTTCATTTTAAAAATATGTTCTGATTTTCATGGTCTATAGATAATCCACACCTTGTAAATAGCATATCATTTACCATTTGGCAGTATTATTTTTCCCTTGGCTATTGGTGTTATCTTCATGGCCAATCAATGTTTGTATAAATTTTCTATGAGAATAGGAAGACTATTTGTCTTCCCCTCAAAAACAAAACAGCAGACATTTGGTATCTATCTAAATTCATCCCAATGCAGTCAAGTTTTCACAATGTCAAACTCTGACAATCCTATACAAGAAAGGACATAGATGATGTCCATGTTGCTATGTGTCTTCCTCACTCACTCCTCTGAGCTATTCCCTTTGGCTATGCTCCCAAAGCATGATAGAGACTATCATTCCACATTTCCCTGACATTGGGATACTCTGAAGATTGACCATCATAACCAAACGGATGGATGCTTTAGTCAACTCTGACTCTCTTTTGCGCAATAACACAAGTAAGCAGATGCAGACAGCAGCGCATTATTATCTGGAAGACTATCTAACCACAAAAAAAACTCATTCTGGTAACAAAATATTTTGGTTGATGCTATTTTGTTGGGTGCTTATAATAGATGCATCAAGTATCGTGGTCTTCAAACTGTCATGTCCCTCAGGAGCATCCTGTGATTCCCAGAACTTAGGGTTCAGAAAACTCTGGGGTAGGCCTTGAAAATGCGCATTTTGAACAAGTTTTCAGGTGATGCTAATGTTGCTTGTTCTGGCACCAAACTCTAAGTGGTACTTCTCTAGTGGCAACGCTCTAAGACCAGCACATCCACGCTCTCATCCCTGGTGATACTACTTGCTCCAGACCGTCCACAGTTGTGGTTTACTGGGAATTGCTCAACAGACTCTTCCAAGGTTAGCCTCTCTCCCGGGGCTTGGGTGGGCGAATTATAAGCTGAAGTCGGGAAACAAAGACTTTGCCAACCTGTCTCGATTTGAGAGTATCCAGAGGGTCATTCCAGCTAGACTGCACAGGCTCAGCTGAGATCTCAGTTCCAATCACAGTTTCAGCAAGATTTTCTACCTGTTTATTTCTACCTTGCTCACTTCCTTATATGTTTATCTTCCAAGACTACTCTTCAATAAAACTTTGCATAAAATTCCCTGCCTCAGAATCTCTCTCAGTGAAATCAGTTATAAGCGTGTCAAACAGCATTTTGCACTGAAAATATCTGCATCATTGCTCTAAACTTAGTCCAATGTCAGTTACATTGATGCCTGTGATTTCTGCCATTGTGGAAAATGATGTCTTTCACCATCTGACCTGAAATGTGTATTATTCAACTCTATATTATCTTATCAGGGGCTTACACAGACCCCAGAATTCCTCTTACACATTAAGAAAAAGACTCCATAAAAAAATAGGAACATGTTGAAGAACTTAGACTATTTAAAATCACAGCCCTCTTTGCTCAAACTGGTTTTCCTATTTATAATAAATGGATGGTTAAGAAGTATCATAGCCTGAAATTTCCTATCTGTTAACTCGGGGTTCAAATTACTGAGAATATTTACAAAAATGCTGACTATATTTTCAAAGTCACAAAACCCTAGATAGTCTTTTGCTGAACTTTCTGTTTCTCCTTACACCATAAAATGTATTTTACAGTAACAACGTATTTTACTTGTGGACATATATATGATGATAATTAAAAACAAAATAAGGTTATGGGGAAATGATACAATTTTTATTTCAATAAAACATCATATAAAAATACAGATAACCTAGGAGGCCTCGCAGTCTTTTAAAGCTAAAATTAGCTTTTCCTAGTGTATCACTCAGGTTAACTGAAAACAAACTGTTCCTGATGGAATAGAAAATGAAAAAATTTCTAAGTGTCTGCATTTGTTCAAAATGGGCAATAATTAACTCGCTGTTTTTCTTACTGAGTAAATGACAATATGAAACTTCATTTCTCCATAACTATTTAAAGTTATGATCCAATTTTCTTTTGAAATGACTAAATACTGGAAACTGCCTGGTTGACCAAGCAAATGCATAAAAGTATTAGAAGATACCTTCTTAAATCAATACTGTTTTTTTAAAGACATAGCAAAAGAATGGGGATTTGGGTGGTTTTTTGTTGTTGTTGAGAAGCAAAGAAATTGACAGAAGCAGTAACTGAAAAGTCAAAAAGCAGAATGTAGAAAACAAGAGGGTCAGCAAGCAGGGATCTGGGTTAAGAAGTTACTTTGGCACCATTTCCTTTTGTGGACCTTAGATTAAATAATTATAGGAGCAACTGGAATCTGCTGTGAACTAAATATCAGCAATTTCCAAGCTCTTGCTGTGTTAGGATATAAGGCCCTCTCCTTTCATCACCTTTCATCACCTCCCTAGGTGAATGGAATTCATTGTGTGAACATACCAGGAAGGAGGAAGGTCAAGGACAGGGTAGAGCTTCCAATATGATTCTGAATGTTACTGCAGCCAAGTGACATGCTTCCTTTCATACTCCTGACAGCCCATCATCTCTGTAAACCCTTTGCCATGACTAGAGATTTCACAATAACTGGCACCCCTTAGGAAAACTCTATCAATGCAAGTGGAAGCAGGCATGACGATCTGTACCATGCAGAGGCTACAATTCACAAGAGGGGATAATAGACCAGCTCGGCCGTGATGGCTGCCCTATTGCTGACGCGGACAGACTACAGGGAGGGAGAGTCAAGACTAATGATTCTGAACTGAAGACAACCTTGATCAGAAGTGTGAGGCATGTGACTACACGATATACATCTCCATTGCCCACATCAGCCAAGAGGCGAAGCACTGTGACCCACTAGACAGTCTACATGCTACAAGGCAGAACCGGATGAAAACAATCACAAGCATGGAGAAGTTAAATGAAGGCAAAACAATCCCAATACAGCTTATATGCACATATATGCCTGATTTCTAGAACCGATCATCAAATATAGACCATCATGTGTTAATGTTTTCAGTACACATTTACTGAACATTTAGTATATATAAGATGCTATGACAGACATTGGGATGTAATGAGAGTGAAATGAAATGTGCTGGAATCAATGTTTGCTCTGTACGCAAAGTAAGATCTTAACGGGGTGTTGATATTGTGATATATCACCCCTAAATAACATGGTATACCTGTGATGGGATCTCCTATGGAAATGTTTCTTAGAAATTCTTTAAAATGTCTCTAGTTGTTGGGCAGCAGGTAAATTTTAGTAGAGCACAAGGGACTATGGTGAGGGTTCACAGGTGACTTGGTGGTGGGAATTTTATGGGGAATACATAGCAATATAAAAGATATAAAAATATATATATATATATATACACATATTTGAAAATTTTAGTAGTTATCCATAATCTACATTCCTTGCCTAAATAGGCCATGATACGTAAAATGATTGACTTTCTCTGTACTGTTAGTTAGAGACCATACCATTTGCAAATTCCGTGCTGGATAATTATCTCTTAATTTTCCCAGCAACTCTTTGCAATAAGGGTTCTTGCTTGCCTTTTCCAGCTAAACTAATAATGAGAGAAGTTAAATAACTTGCAAAAATTCATACAGTTAGAACAAGGGAAGGTGGGATTCAAACCCAGGCTCTTTGGCAAACTGATATCCACTCCCACATTATTGGACAATAAAGGAAATATTTCAGCTTATATAGAAAGCTTTTCACCCATACTGTTCATTGGGCATTTGCTTCTTTTTGCCCCTTGAACTAAATTTCCACAAAACTAATACTGACTTAGTCCACTGTTTTTGCCTACCCAATTCCTTCTCTTTTTCTATCTAGGAGTTTTAGGTGTTAGAAGCGGGAATCTTAGTTTTAAAGATAATATCCAAAATAGTTCATAATATATGCTATCAATCAGCCCTTGATTAATCAGAAGGTGTGACCAATCAGAAGAGACACTAATAATAAACAACCAGTGTGATCATACCAGTGTAAACTCTGACTGTAAATTGTGCAAGGAACACACCTGCATCAAAGCTAACCTTTTTGATTTAGGCCAAATCTTGCATAGGCTGAGCTGCCATGGACCACCTACTGTATACCCCTTACAATACTTTAACTTTTACCTTGCTTGTAGTGACTTTAGATGTTTTGTTTGTGGGGGGGGGGTACGCTTTGTCATGTGCAAACTTTCCCAACCAGTATGCACGCATCGCTCCAGAAACACAAAATAATTGAACTTCATATTAACATTCCAGACAGAGCTCAAGAAGCAATGGAGGCCCTGCATTTAAAACAAAGACTCAGGCAGGAGATTATACACCATGAGTATGTGGGCAGCAGGGGACAGGATCAGTGGACGTTAAGAGCATCACACCTGAGCTAAATATCCAATAGAGGGCCTCAACAGCAAACACATACGAGTAGATGATAGAATCAGTGAGTTTGAATGCACAGTGGAAAAAGTTCTTTAAATCTCACAACCCTCCCATGTCTCACTGAAAGGCTGAAATTTCACTTAGGAGGCATTTCAAGACAGCAGAATCAGAGAGTTTTTCATACCAGGGAGTTTCATGCTTGAGTCTTCTTTACCACTGAGTTTTACTACTTTTCATCAGAACGTTTAAAATATGTGGTTTTAAAACAGAAACCCTGGTCAAACTCTTTTGGGGTCTCCATCACAAAATAAGAAAAAAGAAAAAGCACCTCTTGCCCTAATTGGCTCTTTTACATGAAGCCCTGGCCTTGTGCATGACTATTTCCCTATCCTGCTTTTTACTCTGCACCTGTTTTAAACAAGGCTTGACTTCTTGTGCCTAATTTCTTTGTAGATATGCTTCCTGTTCCTGGATTGCCCTCATCTGCCTTATTTTCAGAAAATAGTTATGGAGAAAGTTTTCTAATAACTATCTGGTCCATTCCCTAGATTACAAAACATATTGGGGCTTCCTTCCTCCTTGTTTCCACTGTACCTTTTATCTATTTGTCTACATGTATTTCCCATGCTACAAATTTTTTATTTATATGACTGTATTTTCAGGATACTCTGTCCTCCCGGAGGGCAAGGACTGTTTTAGACTTTGTACCTTGCACATAGTAGAGGGCTAGCAATATTTATAAGCAGTAAATATTCATAGAATAAATGACAGAACAATCAACTATATTGGCAAATATTTTTTCTGTCAATAGTAATCAAAAGCCCAACTCAAACTGGCTTAAGAAATAAAGGAAATATTTCAGCTTGTATGAAGAGTCTAGCAAAAGAATCATTCTTTGGGTTTCTGCAAGAGCTTGTTGATGTTACCAGTTTCTTTCTAGGCCCCTTTCCTTCCTATGAGCTCATTCTGAAGCTAAGCGACCCACATAGACACAGTATGACTATCTATTGTTTCTAGCACTACATATGTGCTTTTCTATCTGCAGAAAAAAATAGTATCTTCCTATGATACACAGAACAATTGCTAGATTCACCTTGATGAAAATGACCTAGGTCTCGGGCCTCCCTGGTGGCGCAACGGGTTAAGTCTCAGCACTATGAAGTTATCTGCAGCCACCATAGCACGATTTCGATCCTGCCAGGGAGATTCCCACATGGCGCAGCAGACCTCTCCTGTCTTGCCCACTACTCCCCTCAGCAGTGTACTTCAGTAAATCTGCCTGTTCTGCTCTTCACTCTGTCTCTGGTAAATCCTCTCACCAGCCCCACACCTCTGGCCTACACCCCAGTTCTTGTATGCATAAATAAATAAATCTTTAAAAAAAGAAAAAGAAAATGACCTAGGTCTCTTAGGACAGGAAAATGCCTTGTTTAGTTTAACCTAAGCCTGGTTAAGTGCCCATTCCTGAAGGTGCGTATTGTACCAAGCGGCATGGGATTAGCTTATGCATTTAAGAGCTACCTTCAGAACTGATGGTCAGTTCTTTCCACCTCTATTCTGTGGTTACCATAGAAGGCAGGATTGAAGTGGATCCTGAAGAGCAATCAAAACCCATGATATGCATGATGGATGAAGGCATTTTCTACTCTGGACAATCATTTATGCTTGTTTTAAGTAGTAAAGGAGCACAACATTCTTCTGTGAACTTTTCAAAATTGTCTATACATCCGGCGACCTTCTGATGCCAAGGTCTAACTCCTTCCTACAATACTACCAGGTCCTCGCAGTTCAGTGAGCTACTCAAGTCTCCATTGTCTGCAGTTCACTGACAAGTCATCTCAAACCATCAGCCTTAGCAATTGACCCAAGGATTCCTCCCTAATCCAAATTTCCCAGGGGTTGTCTGGACAGAAAGGAAGTTGTTATTAGCCAAATGACTCACATACTGAATCAGAAAACAAGAACCATTTGGGGAAAGATCACCCCTTTAGGCTGTAACTACAAATGTGTTTCCAGTTAAGCAGACACCCTAAAGTTCTTTGAGAAGAAGCCAACACTTGGCCAATATCATCATAGTAGCATCACCAACTTCTGGAAGATAATGGCTTTCAATCCAGAGATCCCTCCACCCTTCTCAGTTTTATGTCCCTGACACTCCCAAGGAGACATCCCATGGGAAATCTCTAAATGGGACAGGAATTTCCCATGTGCCAGGAACCCAAACTGTCAATGTAAGTTTCAAGGAAAGGCCAGCAATTCTCTGAAGGAATGGCATTTGAAACACCAGCCCTCCCAGAAACTGGACAACCAATTATTTCATTTCCTTTCTCCTTAATAATTTACACATGAATTTTTACCTCCCTAAAAAATGAAATTTTTTTACTTTATTGTGATTTAATATTCTGAAGTTTATAGTGATAAAAGAAAGGCAAGGCAAGGTTCATACATACATAGAGGTAAAGATGTACCCCCCCTAATTTATATTGTCTGTAAACCAATTAAATTGTTTTAAAAAATTAAGCTAAAATTAAAGGCCAAATGTTTCCACATTTTGTCCAGGTTTGATGTTCTATAATGCAGTGAGCATTCAATAATTTTCCATTTTAAAGATGTCCAATAAGAATCCTTAAAGTATTTCACCTATTTCATTATCCCATCCACCCTGCCATCCACTCATACTTGTGTTTAAAGAGCACAAATTTATTGAAGGTCTGCTCTGTGCCACCTAATGGCATATCCGTAGAAGGTAAATTTGTGAATTAGCTGACATATTCTTCAAGGAACTGTGTCTAAAGCCCTGCTTCTCCTCCCAGCCATTCTGTGATTTAATATGAGAAGGGAGAGGAGGTATCAAAACGTGAGTTAGGAAGGTTGTATTGCTATAGCAACCTTAGTTTCCACTTGGATCAGGTCCAGTTCTCAGAGGTAAAAGTTCCTAGGACTGTAAGCATCCCCAGTGCTGGCACCATCTCCAGAAGCATACTTAGCACCTGGTAGATATATAGAAAATGCTAAGCACATCTATGGAAATCAAAGCAATGATAAGAAGATAACTTGTAGCTGCTGATACAGCCCATTCTTTGCTTACTTTACATCCTTGGCTCAGCCTCTTCCTACAGGTGTAGCGCTGTGTCCTGTACACTGGACCTCTTGGTACATGCTCAATTATGGCGCAGGCATTGGTAGCCATAATCCTATTAGAGAATCCATTTAACAACATGTGTTTTAGTAAGTTAAATTATTTTAAGCATAACCCAGCTACCTCGAACATCAAACGTAGAGCCCCAAAGAATGAAACTAACGCCTCTTGGTCTGCCCTTCTTTGCCCCTTATTAAGTTAGCTGTCTCCATGATTAATTGTTGTTTCTATCAGCCTGATACAGACAGACTCAGGGGTTATCCATATTTGAAGATTCGGCTGCATTAGGAAGGACGAGCAGGCTAGGGAAGAGAGGAGGGAAAAAAGGAGTTTTCTTTTTTTTTTTCTCCCAAGAGCAGAGACCTTTACAATGCACCACAGTGTGTGAACAGAGCTACGTGCTGTGATGCCATTCAGCAATAATGGCTGGCTTGTGCTGCCCAGACTTAACAGGCCCGTGAGCAACATCAGGCTGCAGATGGAGGGCTCTGAGACTGCCATGCATTAAAAAAGGATGAAAAATAAAATTGTCTGCGCCTATTGTGGACATATTTACCCCTTGTTTAGGGATTCCCATAGCAACGAAAAGCTGTGACCCACAGTGGAGGTGGGAAATCTGCTCTGTGGAAGGGTGAGCTACTTGCCCAGCAACTGAACTCCATTTGCGTGCAACCACCCCCTCTAGTGACAGTTTAGTGAATGGCAGGTCCGCTCAGTTTCCTTTGGCATCAAGCTCTCGCCACCGTATGTTATGGCTCTTAACTCTAAAAGCATAATATTGTTACATTAAATTAGCATGACTTATTTTCTAGAAAACCTCTAAACCTTCATGGTTTTGAGTCTTTTAATTTTCTCTTTTCAAATTTTTTGTTTTGTTTTCATATTTAAACTAAATCTAGGAAATATCCCAGTTGCTGGCTTGGACCAAACTCTTGTCCATGATGTTGACTGTGTACCCCACATTTGGGAAGACAGATAAAGGAGAAAAACAACTGGCATAGAAGGAAGAGTTGGGATCTCTGCATCCACTGTCTTTTCTTTCCTGGGAGAGGAGGTGGCATATAGTTAGAATCTTAGGGGTGTGTTGGGCACCCTATTGTTTTTCCATCCTGTCCCCCACAACCTCCTTCTCTTCTGTTGTCACCTACAGCAAGGTACACTCTACCAACTAATCAGACCACCCCAAAGCTCATTATGGCTTAGGGGCAGGAATCTCTACTCAAATGTGCACACAGAAGATGCACCATAGGCTTTAAATGATCTCATTTGTCTCCACAAACTCATCAATTGCCTTGTAGATTCCATGGACAGACACCACCTTTTCAATAAGTCACAATTCAAGTGACCACTTCATTTTCTCCTTCCTCTGAATTTTTTCCCCTGCTCTTTCTTTGAGTAACATGAAATGCAGTTTGCTATTAATAGTCTTTATAGGTAAATCTTTGACTGTTTTTAATTCTAATATGAATACCTGGGGAACAAAGACCTTGTTTAAACATCTGAATTCTTCATGTGGCTTTCATTGTTAAATGAATTTTTTTGACAAACGACTTAATAAGATACTGTTTGCAAAAAGAGACACTTGCTAATGAGGAATCTATGCTCCAGGTGTAAATTCCTCTCAGGAGACAAAGTAAGGAAGAGGAGATGGGAACTATGTCTTTATTTAGCTTTATTTAGCTTGAAAGCATTCACTGTGGTGAAGACCAACTGCACTCCGCAGGGCAGGGCTAATCTTCCTTTTACAAAGCGGAAAACTGAACCTTGGGAAGGCGCAGGAAGAAGCTGGGTGGCACAACGCTATTGATGGATGCCAACAGATTTCACAAAGAAGTGTTTCTATTTTATGTCGTGACTTTGAAAGAGGAGGTCTCGAACTGCCACTGAAGAGAAGCTACTTCTGATATTCCCAATCTTTTGACTCCCCAGGGAAGAAACGAGGGTCCTTAGAGAGCAAGTTACTAATGTTGCAAAGCGTCCTGATCCCACACCTCCTTCTCCAGGGGAAATCACGCCTCCAATAAAGCATAGGAGAGACGGAGCAGAAGATCTTTGAGCAACACTTGAAAAGCAACTGCTATTTCCAGGTGTATGTTAATTGCAGAATCGCCAACAAAAGCAGTTCCGCTTCCAAAACTCTATATCATCCCAAAACTGTATATATTTAAATCACTCATAAAGGACCCTGTTTTGCTTCATAAAGTACAATGAAGAAAAGGCAGAAGTTACTTCTGTTAACGTTTTTTTTGTTAATTGATGTTAGAGAATCTTTTCCACAAAAGAAAATACTGAAATCAAAAGTATTTGAAAATTCCAGCATGTGAAATTTCAGAATGGACCCTGAGAAGTTCTCTAATAATCAAGGAAACAAATGAAAACTTGCGTAGCTTTGCTGAACCACGTGTTTTCCAAGCACAGATAGCTCCTGTGTATTAACACCCTACAGAATTATATCCCTTAAACTAAATTTGGTAACACTATTTTTTTTTCCTTTTTAACACTTTTAAAAAAGATTTATTTATGCATACAAGCTGGGGTACAGACCAGAGGCGTGGGGCGGTGAGAAAGTTCAACAGAGACAGAGTGGGGAGCAGAACAGGCAGATCAATGGAAATACACTGCTGAGGGGAGCAGCGGGCGAGGCAGGAGAGGTCTGCCGTACCATGTGGGAATCTCCCCCGGCCGGGCATCGAACTCACATTGCCCCTGCTGACAGCTCCACAGCATAGCATTTAAACACTGCACCTCCAGGAAGGCCCCATTTTTAACATTTTAGAAGGACAGATATATTAGGAAAGAAGAAAGAAAAAGAGTCAGATGCAGAGTCACTGGGGGCCAGAATGTTCTCAAAATATGTGGACACTCAAGACAAGTCAGAAATACCTTAAAATTGGGCTATGGACCTGCCAATAAGGAAATTAGATATGACTGCCACCTTATAAGTGTATATATTTAAATCACTCATAAAAGACGCTGTTTTGTTTCATAACATGTCGTGAGGAAAAGGCAGAAGTTACTGTTGTGGACTGTCTTTTGATATCTGATGTTAAATGAGAGGATCATTTTGGGGGCTGTTTGTTCTCAAAGTCAAAGAGTACATTTCCAAAAATTCAGCTTTGGTAATCCCCTCAGAACTTGGAAGCAAAAGATTTTCCATCATGGGACCATTCTTATTTCTTTAACTTTCTTCTTCCTCTTCCTCTTGTTCACCTTCTCACCTACATCTCCCAATTACATAAGGTTGTCTGTTTTATGTCTAGAAGAAAGGGGTTAATTTTTGCCAGTGCTTATTTTTTTTTTATTTCACTCTTCTTTTCCATTCTCTCTACATTTTTAAATTGTCTTTTTATTTCCTGCATTACTTCCCATTTTGATGGTGGTGGCTACTCTGAAAAAATTTTTGTGAGAATCTAAAAAGATTTGAAATCTATTTTCCTTAAGTCCTGGAGAGAAGACCTTGAGCAAGAGGCTTATTATCTTATAGGCTTAGATCCTTTATACATTAAATAAACTTAATAATATTTGTACTATAAGTGGACTTTCAAAATACATTGTGCCATATTTATATTCATCTTACATGTATATAAAATATAAAGTTCCAGGTACAGTGCCTGGCACATAGTAAGTTCTAAGTAAGTATTAAACCTCTTGAGAATATAAAGAGATCATATGGGATATTAAATTTATTTTTTGTTTAGAACGACTCATTCAAGGAAGTTTAAGAAAGTAGAAAAAAATAAAGAAAATGGAAGCTCTATTTGGTAATACATGGAATGTTTTGGAACCCAACAAGAAGTTCAGCCATACTCAGTATAAATAAAAACTCATCAGGCAGCCACTCTTTCTGTCTCTATATCTCATAATTTCAGCCCAGATTTTCAGCAGAGTATGTTATATAAAGTGCTCAGATCTCTGGTTCATTTCTCTTCTTTGACTAAACGCAGATTCACCAAGATAGAAGATTAGATCATTATCTATACAGAATTCCATCACATTCCCTTCCACCCCTCCCCCACTCCCAAGTAGATCATGATAAGTCATTAAACTAGAGAAATGATTTAGGTGACTTATGGGAGACTTCCACATAACAATGGAGGGGAAATTCATGGGCTATAGGTAAACTTCCCTTTTGGCAGAGACAAATGGTTAATTCCAAAGAAGAATCAGATATTTCATGTCATCTTTTATTTTTCAAGAAAATTTTAAGTTCTCTCCTCTCTTTTCCAACCCTCTGGGGATTTTTTACTTGGGGATTGCCAGTGTTTAGACATCTCACAGAATATACATGTAACAAAAACAAGCATCACAAAATCTGGGGACCTGGATTCTAATCTATCACTAATAGAGGTTACTGGAGTGAAGAATGTAAACAGGGCAATCAGAAGAAGATAAGCACAGAAGAGGAATTGATTACAGTCAATCAATAGGCTTTATTCCCCCCTTAACCTTTTCAACTCATGACCCCCCACCATGCTTTTTTGTCATGGTCCACAAAACATATTTAACAAGGATGTGTACGCAGTGACCCAGTCAACTTAACCAAAGTCCCTTTATTCTTACATTTTAATCCTTGCAAAGGCCTTCAATTTCCAGGTGACCTCTGGCATTTTGGGAAAGGAGATTATCATGCTGATGTATTAAAAGAACTGCTAATTCTTCTTTTAAAGAATTTGAAAGGCCAAACAAAAAGAAGTACTTAGGCTTGACCCTAATTTTCCTTCCACAGATTGACACTTGCTAACAACCTGGATTAAGTCTATAATTAGAGAAATGTAAAAATATTGTGCCAGGTTTTATTTCACCTGTTTCTCTACTGATTCAATACTGATTGAATTTCCACTATATATAAGGTCCTATTTTAAGCTTTGGTCATAAAAATGGTGGAGCAACCAACCTGTCAAGTTACCCAAGACTGTAAAAGAACTTCTGGAAGGGAACAAATGATTGCAATTGAATATGATAGAAGAGAATATAGGTAAACCTGTCAAGGTGGAGACCATACAAAAAGGATGCTGGGTAGGGGAGAGGCAGACAAGACCAAGTGAAAATACCAAAATTTGGAGGAAAAATAAGACTTTACTAGAAAAAGATATCTGCTTTGGGGCCAAAGCAGTTGGTGGAAGTGGAAATGCCATTGGCTCTTCCAGGGAAGAGAAGAGAACATTTGAAGAAAGGACAGAAATCCTATATGCACTTGGGAGAGCATCAAATTGTGAGTGAACAGAAAGGCAGGCGAGAGATCACAAATGGCCTTAACAGTTATTCTTTGGAGGAAAAATCCAGACTAGAGTCCATTTAAGAGAAAGAAATCTGTGCAGAGGGCATGTTAATACTAAAATTACCTCCAAATTATATGAAAGGGTTTGACCACTCACATGGGCAATGGAAGGGGTCAGAGTCGCATGGTGTGGCCTGTATGGCATCTAAGGGTGGGGTCTGACAGTGTTGGGTTCAGCACCAGGACCCATGTAGGATGGGGTAACCCTCTAGCTCATCCCCAATCCAGGTGTGGATCACATCTCCCACTTTGGGGTTTACCTATGGAGAAAAGGGCCAACTGTCTCCCTTTTTTACACAACAGGCTCAGGATGATGTCTTCTGGCTACAGGAACCCAACTTCGTGTTGGGTTCCTTAAAATTCCATGTATCATCAAATAGAGCTTCCATTTCTTTTTTTCCCTCCCTATTTTCCTAAACTTCCTTGAATGAGTCATTCTAAAAAAATTAATATGTCATATGATCTCTTTATTTCTCAAGAGGGTTAATACTTAGAACCTACTATGTGCCAGGCACTGTACGTGGAACTTTATATTTTATATACATGTAAGACGAAGAGCCCTGCCACAGGTGAGCCACGTCAGAGGGGAGGCCCCAGCTGGGGGTCTGCTGCACCTGCCAGGACAGCCAGGCCTGTAGGAGCCATTGCCTAACATGTGCAGAGCACCACGAAAGGTCTAGAGTGAGAATGTGGAAGAAAGGGAAGAAAAATTACGTTTTATTACATTTTGTGGCATTTTTCCTGCTTTTAGAATAAGGGGTCCACATTTTCATTTTGCACTGAGGCCAACAAATTATGTAGCTGGCCCTGCTTCTAAGTCACATTCTAAATCATATTTTACTCATTCTCTAGCTGCTGGGAAGATCAGAACAAAACTTACAACCAACATGAGCACAATATCAAAGGATTTGTGGCCTATATTTTGAGCAGTGAAATCAACGTCCACTTGTCTTGTTTTGTTATTTTTCTTGATTTATTTTCCTCTCTCCTTATGTACCCATAGGAGAAAAATCTTATTTTATATTTATCTTTGAAAATTTTAATCTTTTTAATGTACAAATCTAAGGTAGCAATAGTCACTAGGAAATAACAACGATATGCTTATGTACTTAATGCACTTTTTTTTTAAAAAAAGGTATTTTTTTTAATTGAAGTAACTTTGGCTTACACACTGTATGTGATTTAGGGGTGCATGTTCACCCCTTTTCAGGTGTACATTACCACACCACCCCCATCACCTAAGCACCAATAATCCTTCTGTGGTCCCCTCTCCATGTTGCTCCCCACCCCCATCTAAGCATTTTAACCAAACATCTGAGACTCACAAGGCTTCTTAGTGTTCAGAACTCAGATCCTCCATTAAGGAGGCATCTCCCTGACTGACATCCCAAAGTAGGTTCTAGACAATTCCATCATGAACATAGGGATAGTTAAGGGCTAGTTAAGGCTATGATATGTGGTGGTTTTGTAAAAAGGCATTCTGAAACTCTAATACCAACAACAAAGGCTAGGTATATAATCACGATCACCATGATGGTTACATGAATTTGCTGCTTTATCCAAGTAGAATTTTCTTAAAAAAAAAAAAAAAAAAAGAAAACCTGATGTTTTACTGGCAGAAATGATTCGCAAGGCCACATCCTGTGACTAAGTATGTTCGATGCAGGAAGCAAAGACTTCTATGGACTGCAGTAGGTGGTTAACTTTGCAATTGAACTAACATCATCACATCCTTGCCTTAATTTAACCCCATTAAATAGAAGAAAAACATGTGATATTCTTTAGTTGGGGAGCTGGACGAGGGGGTGAGGGGGATGTGGAATAAGGCTCCCTGAGTGCCCTTTTTAACTCAGTGGCGCATTTCAGGAACTCAAACCAATCCAGGTTTCAAGGGTCTCAAGAACGCAGCCATGGTTTGACATTAAGCAAAGTTTTGAATGATTTTGAGGGGAGGAAAGGAATGGGGAGGGGTCTATTTTGGGGTCAGATAAATCAAAGCACATTTGGCCAGACACTGCCCCCCTTCATTTCCAAGCACATGTGAATTTCCAGGGAAATTGAATCCATGTGTTCCTGATTCATTTACATTTAACTCTTCAAAATGCTTTGTATGCCCTCCAAGAAGTCTTCAGTGCACTGAGCCGGGAGCTTCGGCTTTGTTAGACACACAGGCACCGAAAACACTGAATGAATGGGACTGGGCTTAAAGGACAGAGCTAAGGAAGGTCAAGTGGTTGACAACTTTGACCTGTACCTTCCCTTTAACGTCTGCACGCCAACCATCCAACTTCCGCAAAATGTACAAGGACATAAACTCTCTTCCCCATGGCACCCACCAAACTCACAGCCGCCAGCCTCAACACTCGCGTCCACATCCACCTAAGGCTCTTTGATGGTCAAAGACAGAACAGCTGACATGGGATCGGTGCCTGTGATCCCCAGTGTTAGTTTGCTTTTCCCATGCTCCTGGCTTCTTTTTCTGAAATAGAGAAGTGGTTGCTGCCACCCCTGAATCTTTGATAAGAGCAGACGAGACCCGTGGGAGAGTAGGAAGAGGGTCTGACCTCAGAACTTGGCAGATGTTCCACGAAGAGTTTCTGATCTTCCTCCACATGCTGAAAATCCCTAGAAGTCCTTTGACAGAGAGGAGGTTCACAAGGGCATTCTTCCTATCCTCATTTCTATTGCAAAAAAAAAAAAAAAAAGCATAAAATTTAAAGAAAAAAATGAGGGTAGCTACCACATTACATCTTGGGGGAAAAACAGACATAATAAAAAATGTTCTTTTTCTTTGAGTAGGTAGGGGACAGGTAGAGATAAGTTGCTTCCTCCTTGCCACACATCTGAAATGCAGTCCTAAGTGGACCTATACCATCTTTAAATTACACAAATGTTTTGGCAAAAACCTATCCTTCCTATGTTATGTGAGCATAACACAGATGCCTAACCCATAAACAAGGCAATTTCTAGAAAAGAAATTGCCAGGGCTTCCATTTGAATATTGTGTTCAGATTCTGCCCTCTGCCTTTCACCTGTGTTGCTTCCCCATCTGCCCTATATATGGAGCCTGAGATTATTGAATTAGCCTGAGCTGATTCTATTTTTTTTTTTAAGATTTAATTTATGCATACAAGAACTGGGATATAGGCCAGAGGTACGGGGTGGTGAGAGGGTTCACCAGAGACAGAGCAGGGTGCAGAACAGGCAGCTCTACTGAAGTACACTGCTGAGGGGAGCAGCAGGCGAGGCAGGAGAGGTCTGCTGCACCACGTGTGAAGCTCCCTGGCCAGGAATCAAACTTGTGCTGCAGTGGCTGCGATAGCTTCGTAGGCCAAGACGTAACCCATTGTGCTACCAGGGAGGCCCCCTGAGCTAATTCTAACAGAGTATTGGTCAGAAGGTAAAACCTATTAGAAGCTCTCAGAGCAATTTTACATTTGCTTGTGTGACTATGTCAAGAATGTCCAAGGTCTCTTGTTACTTTAGTGTTTGGGTCTACTACCAAGTCGATGTAAAAGGATCTATGGAATGAATTTAATGAGGGCCTACTCTGTGCCAGCTAGCGTACACTGAATTTCATTTAACACTCACAATAAACTCAGGAGGTATGTGTTTGTAGCATTCTCATTTTGACAGATGATGAAATGGAAGCTTAGACATATTAAGCAGCCTGAGAAGGCCATGGAGTTGCTAAGAGGTGGAGCTAGGGCTCAAGGCTGTCTCATTCTGTTAACCTCAGTCTTGTAAGGCCCACTCAGGATAGGCTTGGTGATTATGGACTTCCCCTTCAATAAGAAACATTTCAAATAACACCAGTAGAGGAATTACCTAGCTAATATCTTTAAGAAGTCACTTTACTAATTGGCAAAAAAAATTTCCTCTTTGCTTTCTTTGTCTACCTTATTTTCCCTGAATTCTCCTTTGAGGAAAGCCTGAAACATGACTTACTTCTTCAAGTGCAACAGTATTTTTTATGTTATTTAATGCGTGTACTCATTTGAGGAACACTCTACAGGTTGTCTAAATTTTGATCTAAGATTCTAAGCTCTGAAAACTGGAAATAGATAATGTTTATAAAATTTGAGGGCTCCACCTGGCAGATATTAATTTCTTTTCTTTGATTTTTTTTTGTGTTCAGAAATAATTCCTTGAAGCCCATAGCCATGTAAATTCCCTCCAGTGAGCTCCAGCAGCTAGTTTATGGGGTGCAATGAAGGGATTCAAAGCACAGCTAGGACTTTATAGATACCTACGAGACTTTGTAGTTCTCTGCAATATTCCAATACTTGGAATAGAGCAGTTCAATAGAAACATTTCAACCACAAGCTAATCAGATATTCTTTCTGTGTGTGTGTGTGTGTGTGTGTGTGTGTGTTAAATTGTTATAGTAAGCTGTGAAGACTGTGCAAACATTATAGTTATTCATGGAGGAGAGACTCACGCTGGTGGTGAAGTCTGCCGCTGAGCATTCTGGTTCTGTTCAGTCACTGTTTTTATAGAATATGCCATTGTGGTTCTTTTCCTGAAACTCATTCAGGAGTAGACACAGGACCACCTTCAGGAAGCACTTTCCAAACTAAGTGAAGAATTATGATCCCTAAAGAGATTTAAGAACAGCATGGTGTGACTGGCCTAACAAGGTTAAGTTTGGAAAAGCAGAGAATTAGACTTGAAAACATCTTTAGAGTTTTTCCAACAAAGATTGCTATCTCTCAGTAGAGACATTTCACAATCCAGTGCAAACATATTAGTGTCCTGAACTGCTCTTATGCACTGCTCCTCAAACTTTATGTATTCACGAACCGTCGCAAGATCTTATTAAAATTCACTTCCCACTAGAGTGGATCTAGCCTGGGTCTGAGGTTCTGCACTGTGTCAGTCCTCAATTGATGGTGATGATGTTGCACAGAGACCACACTTTGAAAAGCTTGGCTCTGGAGCATGACGTGATCCAGCTTTAAATCTAAGAATCAGGGAACAGACAATGCGTTTAGACTGTGTGTCTTGGAATTCCACCACAGCCATTTACAGTGTAAAATATTTGGTCAAAGTATTTTACTTCATTTTGCCTATTTCACATCTGAAAATTAAAAAATAGTAGCACTGAGTTCATGGGCTTTTTGAAACAATCTTGCAACATTTATGAAACTATGTGGTTTGCATTATATCTTACAGGTAATAAACATGTAATGAATGTTGGCTATTGTTATACCTCAATAGTATCTATAGAGACAGTTACTGCTTCATAGGATCCCTTATTTAGCATTAAAATTAATTACAGCTTCCCAGAAGAAACATCATAAAAATCATGATGAACTTTTTTTCAAATAAAAATAAAAGAATTTTTTATATTCTCTCTGGGCAAACAGTGTCAACAGATGGCTGTGTTTAGCAGGTATATTTATAATGGCTTTTGATATCTTAGTATACTCCAAATTTTATTTTTATATCTGTAACCACTTCTTGAAGAGCAATTTTCCTTATTCAATTCCATATAAAAGTTAACTCACTATATTCTAAAAGTCTCACTGGAAATTCTTTTTTTTAAAGATTTATTTATGCATACAAGCTGGAATACAGACCAGAGGTGTGGGGCAGCGAGAGGGTTCACCAGAGACAGTGGGGAGCAGAACAGGCAGATCGATGGAAATACACTGCTGAGGGGAGCAGCGGGGGGGGGCGAGGCAGGAGAGGTCTGCAGCGCCATGTGGGAATCTCCCCGGCCAGGAGTCAAACTCACATCGCTGCTGCCAACAGCTCTACAGCACAGCGCCTAACTGCTGCGCCACCCGGGAGGCCCCTCACTGGAAATTCTCACCAAACTAACACAGAGTCTTTAATTTTGATCACATCACAATCTGCCAATAATAATAAAGAAGATTATGATTTTACCATAGATAGAAACAGTCCAATTGCCTACTTATCAATATCTATTCCAAAGAGACGGCATTTAGCATAGGCTCAGCAAAATCTTAATTTTCTCTGACTTCCCACACAAGACTCTATGAAGCAGTTCTGAAATATCAGAACCATTTTAATCATAGAATTAAATAAACTTTTGCACTGGTATTCATTCATATGTATTTCTCCTTTCTCAGTTGGTGAGTTACTATAGTATGTGTGATTATTTTGCCTTTTCTAGTATAATACAAATCCTGCTTCATTGCTGGTACTTAATAAAAGCTTTAGAAGTAAAGCGAAGAATGGAAAAGAAGAAAGAAATGAGAAGGAGGGAAGGACAAAGGAAGGAAGTAAAGAAGATATGGAGGAGATAAAGTAACTTATAATATTTACCTATATATCCTTATTTGTGGGGTCCCCAGGCTCCCTTGTTCTCAGGATATCATTTTGGCCCACAGAGTTCCCGCTGGTCAAGCTAAAACATAGAGCCAAGCAGGGTGCATCTCACCAGGACAGAAGTCTTGGTATGAAGAGCCAAATGGGAAACCAGTATCTGCTGAAAACAGCAGGCAGACTTTATGGCCCGATTAGCATAAGCAGCTAGACTACCTTAACAGAAGGTTAAGTGAGAACAGGCACTACCGATAGGATGTTTTGATCAGCAGGAACAATGAAGCCCCCCATACAATAGCTCCTATTCACTCCCTCCTAGCTTGTGCCAGACTTTTATGGATCCTCAATACACATCCCCACCACACACCGACTCTTATGCATCCCCAATACACACTCCAACCACATACATTCCTCCACAGACTTGCCCACCTTCCCTGAATCTGAGCCCCAATAAATGTGAGACTGCCCTTGGAAAGGTGCTACACTCCTGAGGTGTGAGCCCCTTTAGGTCTCTCTGCTTGGACTTCGAGTTGTCTTTCCTCCACCCCGTACCACTCCCAATGCTGCTGCCCTGCGGTTTCCAGTAGAAAACAATCACATTCACAGTTGCATCAAAAAGGAAATTAGTACTTAGAGATAAACCTAGGAAAGGAGGCAAAAGACTATACAATGAAAATTCTTAAGATATTGTTAAAAGAATAGAAGTCACAAAGAAAAATGAAATGATATGCTCACGGATGGAAGAATTAACACTGATAAAATGTCCACCTTATGAAGAGCAGTATACAGATTTTATGAAATCCCTATCAGAATTCCAAAGGCATTTTTCAAGGAAGTACAAAAAATATTACTGTGATTTGTATGGAACCACAAAAAGACCAAATAGCCAAAACAGTTCTGAGAAACAATAAGACTGGAGGTGTCATACTCCCTGAAATCAAGCCATGCTACAAAGTAATATTATTGAAAACATTATGGCATTGGAATAAAAAGACACACAGATCAATGAGATAGAATTGAGAATCCAGCAATAAATCCACGCAAGTGTTAATTTATGACAGAGGAGCATACATGAAATGTCCAAGGGAGAAACAATAAGTGGTTTTGGGAAAACTGGACAGTCACATGCAAAAGAATGAAAGTAAATGATCATTTCACCATATGTACAAAAATTAGCTCAAAATAGGTTAAATGCCTAGATGTAAGACCTGAAATCATACAATACAAAGAAGAAAACATGCAAAATTTCATACAATATTGGCTTCAGTGATGTTTCTCGAAACTTTATTCCAATGGCAAAGAAAACAAAAGCAAAAAATAAACAAAAGGGACTATATCAAGTTAAAAAGTTTTTGCACAGTCAAAGAAACTTGCATCCAAATGAAAAGACAGCCTACTGAATGGGAGAGCATATTTATACATCATAAATTCAACAAGGAGTTAACATTCAAAATATGTCAACAGCTCATATAACTCAACAACAACGAAAAAACAACAGCCCAGTCAAAAGTGGGCAGAAATGCTAAATAGAGACTTCTCCAAAGAAGACATGCAGATGGCCAATGGGCATATGAAAAATTGTTCCTCATCACATATCATCAGGGAAATGCAAATGAGCAATTACCTAACACCTGTGGGAATGGCCTGGCTAAAAAGGCCTGAAACAACAAATGTTGGTAAAGGTGTGGAGAGAAAAAAGCCCCAGTGCACTGTTAGTGGCAATGCAAATTGGTACAGCCACTATGGACAACAGTTTGAAGAGCAGTCAAAAATTAAAAATAGGTCTACCTTATGATCCAGCAATTCCATTTCCAGGTATCTATCCAAAAATATAAAAGCATTATTTTGAAAATATCTATGTTCATTGTGTTAGGCCGGGGCCCGGATTGGCAACAGGGAAGTCATGATGGCCTCTTAGTCACCTAAGCAGGAAGCAACATACAGAAAAACAATTCCTCGATACCCTGGTGCCCACACCCTCATCACCCTCACCTGAACATCAGATGTACCACCCTGATTAGAGGGTCTGAGAGAAAATAACTTCTTCCGCATCACTGAAGTTTCCTCACAGACCTCCTTGGCTGAGCACTACCCTATATAAGTTCTGCCCGCTTGACCCAGGGCACAAATTTGCAGACCTCACTCTGGGGGTCTGTAAACCTCGCCTGGGAGCGCATTAATAAAGACTTGCTTTGAGTCATTTTTGCCTGCCTTCTCTCTTTTTTACCTGCCTCTACCTTTCACATTGCAGCACTATCTGTAATAGCCAAGACATGGAAACAATCCAAGTGCCCATCTGCAGAGGATTGCATGAAGATGTGGAACACACACAATGGAATACTATCAGCTTTAAGATGAATTGTCATTTTTGACATGGGTGGGATTTCACAGGATTGTGCTAAGCAAAATAAGTCAGAGGGAGAAAGAAAAATGTTGTATAATTTTACTCATATTCACTACACAGAGGAAACAAACAAACCGATGAACTAAGTAAAACAAACAAACAAAAAACCTTTTGGAATATAAGACCAATCAGTGGCTACCAGATAGGAAGGGTAAAAGGGGGTGGGTAAGCCAGAAAAAGGGGAATAATGGCAGGGAGAAGGCGAGATTTAGATTTTCAGCAGTGAAGTTAATGTGGTATAGCCACATGCTGATTCTGAACAGTGAACACCTGAAACTTTTATGTTATAATGCAATGTTATTTCAGTTAAAAAAACTAAACTCCTCCACATTCCCACCTCTCTCCTAATGGGTGGGCACTAAGTCCTGGGTTCGCTTGATGATGTTTGCTCTCTAAAAAGCCATTATCTTGCAACTTGAGTTTTTCTTTTTCAGTCAGATCCTTTGTTAGAGGAAAGACAAAGAAAATAACCAAAAAAGACAAAGCACAGCAGAGACCTGGATAATCCACCAAAGCCACCACTGGTCCCTGCCTAATCAAGAGCTGGCTCTGTTATGTCCTTTTGCTGGAAGGAGTGAACTTTTTCTAATACACATTGGAATCAGCTGTAATCATGGACATCCTGTCTGCAGCTGGCTTCATGTGTCTCCCTGAAATTGCTTTCTCTCTTGCATTCACTCACATCCCAGCTCACAGTTCTTTAGCATCCTTTCTGGTGCTTCAATATGTGTTTCTGGTAAATTCTCTATCCTGTTATTTATAAGATGTGGTCAGTCTCTCGATGTTGTGAAATCTTAGTTCCTCTATTAAATCACTCTCCTTAATCCCACATTGCCTTTGTTCTTAAAGTTGCACTTCACATTTGTCATAGAAACACTTTACCTTGTACTGGGCTCTGTTTCAAAGAAAAATGAAAAGGGTGCTGTTAAGAGGTTTCTCTTCTCTCACTCTACCAGCTTATTAGCATGCAGACTTTTCCTCTTCTTCCCTTTAAGGATCACAGTTCAGTGCTTCGGCATTTGATTCTTAGAGGGACCACCTGTGTGACAGTGATGAAATTCCATAACTTGATCCTCAATTTACCTATCCAAGTGTGGCTACTCCCAAAATGCCGTGGAGATCACATACATTGACGTGTATCTGGCACGAGCTGAACACATAATAAATATTGTTACTCTCATTACCTGCATTTTAGGTTCATGGACAGGTCACTGGAGTTAATAATTCACAAGCTCACAAGCTTTTATCAGGACCCAAAAATCCTCATTTTTTGCATCTGTTTTCTGTATGCATTACCTTCAAAGTATTCCTTTGTCCACATGTATGAAATGATTCATAATAAATGGGCCTTGTAATTATTGGCATATTCATATAGATGTCTACAACTCAAATATAGAGTTATTTGGGGGTTGTTCATGCACCGTAAGTCCAATTTTTCATTCATATATTTACAACCTAAGAAAGATGCTACCCCCACGAGCTATAGAAGATGTCAGATTTTGGATGTGAAAGAATGTGTGTGGCAGGCCAAATGCAATTAGAGCTTCATTGTCCCAAATGGTGACCATAAAAGTACTTATCCTACCTCTTTATGGAAGTCCAGTCTTACAGATAAGATGAATTTAATAACAGCTGCCAATGAAAACATGTATGTTACTAAGCTGTTTAAGGTTTGGTTCTCTGTATCATAGCCTTGATATCTTTATATCTTTTTGTAGAAGATCAGAGTAGGAGGGAGAGGAAGAAGGAAACACTGATAGCAGAAGTTCGCTGAAAACACTCTTTATCTGGTCATATTTTGGACAAGGTTCAATACCCTTTTCTGCATAAGAGATAGCTAAGAACAACTTTTACAGACTCAGAAATTTCCTCTATCCTCCTTATAACTGCTGGGAGTTGACAGTGTCTCATGTAGTCAAGGTCAAGGTTCTTGGTTTACTTGAATGAAAACACAGGAATAGTGGGGTCGAAAAAAAATGGCCAATGAGCATCCAATGAACATTAGAGGCAAGATTTAGTCAAGATATGTCTGAAACCAGAATCCCAACCTTTACGATTACAACATTAAGGGAAAGAAGGGGGCAAGTTATCTGGTACTAGCACACAAAGAATTGTTGGACAGAATCCACCTGTAAGGAGACAAATTTGTCTAGTCAGCTGAGCACTTTGTTGTGTTACAAAGGTACACCTGATTGCTAGATTGAGAATCAGAAAGTATTCAGCAAACAGGATTGGACAAGAAGATAGATTTTGAATGGAGCCATTCTATTTCATGGAGTACAGCAAAGGGCGGAATAGTCTACTATCTGAGACTCTTCCTAAAAAGTTAAAATAATATTCGAAGAGAACTTTTTTAATCAGAATAAATCCACTTAGTTTTCTTCATGAATATATTGGCTTTATTCCACTTTTTACATATACCCTATAGAGAGTACAGTTACTCAGATATTTCAAGTAATTCAGGATATAATAGAGGATTATGTAGCTAATGCCAGAATGGAAGGAAAATGTAGGGATGGTCTATACTTAATGTGATTCTTACTAGCAAGAAAATGTGGTTGCTACCAACAATGAAGGTATGCTGATGATAAAAAGAGAAATGTGGCAGGAAGGAAGCAAGGAAAAGAAGGAAGAAAAGGGAAGGAAGGAATAAGCAAAAGAAGAGGGACATACAGGTCCAAGGGAACCTAGATACAAGCAATGACAAAATTGTCATGAAAGGATTAGAAATGTGAACGAGACTGTGCACTCTTCCAGGATCAAATATCTGTCTGACCCTGACATCTGGCATCTTCTGTATTTTATTTTATTGTAAGAGAGCATCTAATCTCCATTTGATGGATAAGCACAAATTGAAACCAATTTGGAACCTGTGAAGAAAGAGCAAAGAGGATGTGCCTAAAATAAAAGGTGCTAAAAATATTAGCTGTGATGCATTCATTTATTCACTTATTCTCTAGTATGTTCTTATGATGAGTAGAACAATCTCGAAGGCATTTGCTCCCATCACAAGAAAAGAGGGGGAAGAAAATCTCTATGCCATTTAAGAATTTATCATCGATGGGGGAAGACAATTTAGGTATATGAAAATACTTAAGAGCAATGTAACATTCAATCAGTATGTCAAAATAATTGAAGACTAGTATTTGGAGATGGGCAATAAGTGCTTAGTAGTAGAGCAACAGTCACAGACCTTAATTCAGTCATGTTTTCATAAAGGGAAGACTTGAGTCAGGTTTAATGTGAGGTAAATGAGCATGAACTGAGTTATACAGGTTATTTAAAATGGAGGAAATCAGAGTAAAAGCATGTAATTCAAGAATTCATAGAAAACATTGGTTAATTTTGTAACTTGGTTGGGAAAAAGCAAGAGGAGCTTGGAGGAAGTGTAGACCATGTGTTTGGTTGAGAAAATGATGAGTTGAATAGGCAAAGATGAGACCAGGAGGAGATAAATTTTCAATGAACTATCATTGAGACAAGTGAAATTCTCCTGTGATTTTTTTTATCTAATTATCTACATAGAGTTCTAATATCTGCTAAAGAGAGAGTAGTACTAAGTATTCTATGATTAGGTATTTTTTTAAATTCTATTGAAGGATATTTTTATCAAAATTAGAGAGTTCAATAATCTTGCTTCTCTTGAGATGGATAATGGCAATCAAGAGGAAAAGAAAATGTTCTGAAGGAAAGCCAGTTGGGGTTTAACTGATGTGTAGATCACTGGCCCCTCCTGGTGGCTAAAATGAAAATCCACCATCAAGAGAAGCAAATGGGCCATCTCAAAAAAAGCAATAAGCAATGTAAACAACAGATACATAGATACATGTTTGCTACATAACCTCAGGCTACTATGGATGAACATATTGCAAAGTGAGATAAGCAGACACAGGAAAACTGTAGCAGTTAGTAATTCATAAGAATCGGCCATTGCTTCACTGTGTGGTGGTGGCGTTAGAGTCTCAAAAAATAAGTGGATTCAAGAGGCAAAAGCATAAAAACCAACAGGAATATCTCAACTTCACAACTTTTCAACTTCACAAACTGAGGTTTGTGGAGAGAAAAATAAAATCCCCAAAGTTTCACAGCTTGTTAGGTGAAGATACAGGAACTTAATCTTTAGCTTATTTGTTTTCCTAACCTTGGTTTTATTGCAATATAGAAAGGTTCATGTCACTTCACATGCTCTTTCTAGGATCTGAAATTCAGAAACAAATAAGAAACCTTCAAAAGGTCGCCATTTTCTAAAGAATAAACCATAATTTTTATAAAAATATAGTTTTCTGACAGTCTATGAAGTGTGCATTTCTTTGCAAACTTTCCATAGAAAAAGATTTGTTTTAATTTTTAAATAGAAAATACTCCACTTAGAGAGTGCAGAATATGGGGCATACACAGCCAATTATCAAAAGTAACACTTAATTGAGATACCACTTTGGGTAATCATAGCTCTTAATGTCAACGGGCTCATTTGAAACGACAAGGAAATACAGAAAATAATTATCTATTTATTGGTTGCTGTGGATCAGTTCTGTGGTCAGAGTTCACAAAGCCTACACCTGCATTTTCCCAATAACAATGGTTCTATATTCAGCAATTCAATACATATTTGTATGCGCGTACTTTAGTACCAGTGGGAGGAGATTCTTTCTATTGGGTTTATATCCTAGAGTGGAATTGTTAGGGAATAAGATATGTCAAAATTTGGCTTTATCACACAAAGCCAAACTGATTTTCAACGTGATTATATCAATTTGTATACCCGTAGTAATTTATCTAACTTTAATTTAGAAATGCATTCTTCAAAATAGTGATTGTTTTCTTATTTTCAAACAAACATAATTTTTTACTGATTCAAAATTTCTGACGATGTGACAATGAAATATGAAAGTTTATAATCCCGCTTTGTCTAAACCAGAAAGTTAATGATACTTTCCTGTAAAATAGGAAAAAATTAAATCATAAATAGAGGGGAAAATCAGATAGTATGTAGAAATCAAAGTTCAATAGAAGAATGTCAGATTTTCCTGAATCAAATGCAAAATTGCATTCATATGTGCATAATTTTGGGAGAACACAGTTTTCTTTGAATTCTCAAACATTCCTATCAACAGAGAACTGTTAAGAATCATGACTAAAGCATAAAGCAAAAGATCACTGTACTAGAATTCTGGTAAGGTATTTAGAAAAAAATAGGCCTAAACTTCTTAGAAATTAGAGCAAAAGAATAAGCTTGATTTATTACCTGTTTTTTACAGGACAAAGCAAAACAACAGTCTTTATGTTAATAATTATGCTTTGTTCTGGATACCATTTAGAAATCATGTGAAATTTTTATGCTGCATACTGAAATTGAGCCTGAGGAACAGTGTAGAAATTTAAATTAGCCATTGATAATGCAGCAAATAAAACTCCTGAGTGAATAAAATGGAAATTTACCCATAAAAAGAAAAGATGGAATGAACAAGACACAGCAATTATACAGTATTTCTAACTAATAAGTGTGAAGTGAGGAAAGAATGAATACATGGCACACTTGAGAGTGTCTTCATACATGTTAGCATCAGGCATCCAGTAAGGAGGGAGCAACAGTGACATTCCACCACCCTGGGAGAGACATAAAATTCTTCTAGGCTAGTAAAGGAAAGACCCAGACAATTAAAACAGGAACTTCCACTGATGTTCTGAGCACAAAGGTCACATTATGAACAACAGAAGAATGTGAGGAAACTCTGAGAAGCCTTCTTGGGAAGGAACAAGCAGGTGGACCTCATCAGAAAGATTTTCTGGCGTGTGTTCAAGAAAACCCATCAAATTGCTGAGAGGCAATTCTCGCTTATAATAAAAATAAAGTTAAAGCAAGAGAGAGGTTTTTATGCCTTTGTCAACAAAGAGGGGAGTGGGCATTTTCATGAGGATTTAGCTATTTTTTGACTAATGTCTCAGACTTTTATGATAGAGGGCTGCTAAAATTTTATATGGGATATTTTCAGAGAAGATCTAAGATGATTTCTCACTCACTTCTGATAGGCTTCACATACACAGGCAGTAAAGGCTAAGTGGGAGTCAGAAAGTGTCCCCTTGGCATTGAAGTTGTGTCCAGCAAGTATACAGAGCCTCTCATAGCAAAGGTTGAGAGGCCTGTTGCTTCTAGACATTTAAGGAAATTGCCTTCCAGTCACTGACTACTAAACTAATCCAGCAGAGACTGCACTGGCCACCTACGACAGTGAATAAAAATTGCACTATTAGTTCAAGAAAGTCACTAAACAAATATGAAAGCAATGACAACAATAAACAACGGTAACAATAAGCCCCAGGAAGACGTGAACTTACTTCCATTGCTGCCGAATTACATTACTAAAATATCCAGTTTTCAACCAATAAAAATCATAAGATATACAAAGAACAAATGAGTACTGCCTATACACAGCAGAAACTTTTGCTAAGGAAGTCTAGACACTGGACTTCCTGAACAAAGACTTTTAAATCAGCTGTTTTAAATATATTTAAAGAATTAAAGAACTTTAGACATGGAAACCAAATTTAAAGAAATAAAGGAATGAATGGGAATGGTGTCTCACCAAACAGATAAATTCAACAAGGAAACAGAAATTACGGAGTTGAAATGTAATAAATACAACGAAAAACTCACTAGAGGGGCCCAATAGTAGACTCAAGCTGGCAGAATGAAAGAATCAAAGAATATCCAGTCTGAGGAACCGAGAGGATGAAAAGATGAAGAAAAATTAACAGTCTCAGACCTCGAGAACAACATCCAGCAATACCAATGAATGTACATTCAAAGTTTGGAAGGTGATGAGAGAGAAAAAGGGCATTCATGTCAAAGTGTGGTACTTTTTGAAACGCATGTTGAGTCAGATTTTTATCTCAGCAACAATGAAAGATTCTAGCCAAAGTCCTTGTTATGCCCACATGTTAAATTTAGAGTAGCTCAGACACCAAAAATAAAACAGTTGGGTAGATATGTGCTTCCTCCCTATTTCTGTGCCACTAGCTGGTCTTCCTCTTGTATCACACTTGCAGAACTAGTAGTCCCTTCCCCACTTCAAAATAGCACATAAGCGTAGTTGGTATTTTGGTTTCCATGTTTGGGATAATTTATCTCATCCTTACTATTTTTTTTTAAAGATTTATTTACTTATGCATACAAGCTAGGGTACAGGCCAGAGGCATGGGGCGGTGAGAGGGTTCACCAGAGACAGAGTGGGAAGTAGAATAGGCAGATTGATGAAAACACACTGCTGAGGGGAGCAGTGGGCGAGGCAGGAGAGGTCTGCCACTCCATGTGGGAGTCTCCCTGGCTGGGCGTGGAACTCACGTCGCAGCTGCCAACAGCTCCACAGTGTAGTGTTTAACCGCTGTGCCACCAGGGAGGCCCATACTTACTAAGTATTACTATGAGTCAGTTTCCTAGCTCAGGATGAAGTTGAAAGATGAAACATATATGACTTATTCCCTGAGGTGTTGATATTCCAGCAGAGAGGAGAGGCACAAGACAGATAATTTAAATACCTATGTGAGGGACCAGAGAGACTTAATGAATTCATTCAATTTCTACTGGGCAGCTGGGGACAGAAGACCTTCCTCCAATATGGCGTCTTGATTCACCTAGCATCTGTGCTTCAAGGCTTTTGGCCTTTCTTTTCATGGGAGGCACATCCCCCAGGGCCTCTTGATAAGACTTGAACTTTCTTTGGCAAAATGGTCTCAGGGCAGTTATTTTTCTTACATGGTGGTTGTCTTCTACTGAGAAATTGAATTTAATGCAAATTTATGAGGAATATCTAAGGAAGTGTATTAGGAGATATTGATAAAGACTTGCAAAGAAAACAGCATCAGAATAAGCCTGATAAAGAATCAAGGAAAACGGGGTGTTAAAGTAAGCTCATGTAACTAGCTTGAGTATTTGTTGATTGCTTACTAAAAGCTGGATGTTGCTTAACCACTGTAACTTTAATTCCATATAAAACAAGATGAAAATCCACTATGATTTTGTCTCCACTTGCTGCCTACCTGCAGGCATTGAGGCTATTTGTTTTGCTCAAAGATAAAAATCAGCGAATTTTATATTTATGAACTGCTATTTTCCTTTTGGTACAGCCTTCTACCCCCACCTCCTTCCAACATTTCCAAGACACAGGAAATAGACACTGCTGGTGGGCCACTGAAAGGCTTTGTGGAAACTTGCATGGCGTCATTTCATCATTTCAGAATGACAGGGTGTAGAACAAATGAGGAGATGTAGAACACATGAGGAGAGACTGTGACTGTCACTTAGCATTGGAGCCATCAGGATCAACCTTGTTCAGTCTTCTCTCTCATTTGTTTCTTCGCATCTCTATTCTATCCCGTTTATTCTCAAAATTCTTGTAGATTTCTCAGAAAGGCTTGTTTTATTGGTTGACTAATGGGTTTGTATCTTTATCTCTATCATTGAATCACCTCTGTCATTCCCAAAGTTTCTTATGTTTAGAAACATTTCATTAAGTTGTCCTTAAAGCAAAGACAATGTCTTTTTGAAGGTGATTCTTTGATAGATATTGAAATAATCATTTCTCCACTCATCATGCTTTAATATTTAATAGCACCCACAAGTGCAAAATGCAAACTTCTCTTTTTGATTTTTATAATTTGTTTTCATTAACATATAATTTTATTTTAAATTATTTACTTTATTAAAGTATAAGGAAAATCTATATTTGATTCCCAAGAATTAAAATACAATTCTAAGCTGTCTTTGTTCCCTTTTTTCTCATCTTCTCCCCAAGCTTAATTTTACTGAAAACTTCTTCACGTATAGGGAAAAGCTAAATTCTGCAGGGAGAACAGGCAGATTTGAAGTCTGTATATTTGGGGTGAAACTGTTATCAGCATCTGCTGCTTTCAATCTATAACACAGTTAAAAATGGGGTAATTATGCAGAGTAAGTTTTCCTTTCAAAGCTTAAACACAAAAGAAGCCCTTGTCAAGAATTATTAATGCTTTAAGTAAAATTCATCATAGCCAAAGCCATTCAAAGGAATAAACCTACCCAAGTAGGAAAGTGTGTGTGTACTTGAGCAGAAATAGTGGGGGAGGGCAGGGAGAGAAAGAAGTTGAAGGATTCCTTTTCTCAGAAGGTACAGGGAAAATAATTTCATTGGATAAAAGAAAACACAATCCCAATAATAAATAAATCCTCTTTTAAGAAAATAAGCTTAAGAGAAAAGGGGAACTGGAGGTCAGAAATGAAAACCCAAGTTTAATTCAGAGAAGAATGCCATAGAATGTTACCAGAAGGGCACTAGACTTGGATCAGAGTCTGGAATTTAAAAGGGTGGTGGTAGAAGGTGGAACTTAGAAAGGCTATTTGACCAGAACAGCTTAGCCATAAAAGGTGGTGCAAATAAATAATCTGTATGTTACCTGCAAATGTCATGCAATGATATCTCCTAATTCATTTATATACTATGTGGTGTGCTAAAGATTTTTTTTTGAGTTTTGCCATGGAAAATGTATTATCTGTTAAATATAAACATTCAAAATGTAGCACAGTTTTTAAATGCTAATTTGGCTCATGCTTTTTTCATTTCTAAAAGAGGTAGGATTGAAATACTTCAAAAGGAAATTACATAATTCAGACCTCTGAGTCATCTTGTTATCACTTTTTAGCTGTGTAAACTTGGGAAACTTAGTTCTTCCTTGGCCCAGTTATCCTATGACACTAGAAATAATAATACCTGCTTGACCTAAATCTTTGTATTGTTGTGAGATTTTATATGCAAACTACAAAGCAGGTCATAAAGAAAGGGGCCCTCCTTGCTCTTCACACTAGTATAAAATGGTATTGTTATAGGGAGCTATAGCCAATTTTTATGGGTAGTTTTGTAGTAGTTAAAATCACACCAACCCAGTTATTTGTTCAAAAGATAAATCTGAGATTTTTTTCCCAATCGTTTTCAGGAAGGCACACGTTTCATAGATTCTTGTTCTCCAAGTCTCCACCAGATTCGCTGCTGATCTTGGATCTCCAGGTATTTCTTTCCAAAAGACCCTTCAAGGAAGTTTTCTGGAAATTTAATTTCTGCCTAATTAATCATGTTCCTCAAGTAATGCTGAATATAGTTAAAGATGCATTCTGGTAAGGGGAAGACATACCCTTGCACTTAAAAATACCCATCAGGCAATCTAGAAATAACAAGATTTATGATCTACTATATCAACCTAACTTTTAAAAGGGTGTTTCAAGGTTGGGCTCCCCAGGAAATATACTCTGAAGGACAGAATGCACCCCTTGGTGACTTCCGGTCGCATTCTTGTCTTGTTCCAACTCCACCACTTCCTCTTTAAAATGGGTCGCTGCTGGCTCTGGATAACATTACGATGCCATGAGTTTCCCTGACTTCTGCTTGTGATGGGAACTTCTGGTTGTGTGGTCTCTTAATGCCCCCAGGTCAGGGTTTATCTTTCACCAGGGCTTAGCAGCACAATGGCATGTGGTTATGGAAAGTCAATAATTCTTACATGTGGATGGTATGTTCTCTCTACAACACACTAACACTTTCCAAAGAAGGATCATCTGGTACCTATGGTGTGTTTCCTCACTTTTGGGTCCTTTCTAAACATCCTAAACAAAGGAAAAGGAGAAATTGAACAGCTTTTTACACAAATACTCTTGACCTCATCAATGTGGTAAGATAGATCTTAAAGACACCCACTGGAGAGCTAACACTAGTCAAGGTTTAGAAGAATGTGACTGTTAGGGACAGAGGGGACTTACAGGTTTCAATAATAATTTTTCTAACCATTCTGATAATCTAAAAGGAATTGTTTACAAAGTTATATCAGTGCCGTTAAGATTTTCACATCTTAAAAATTAAAAGCAATGTTTACTTCAACTAAGCCATTAAACTTGGAGTAGGTACCAAGACACAAATCAATCAAGTGACTCTGCTGTACATGAGAAAAAGTTAAACACAATGAAAATCAGGTCAAAATCAGGATGGGGGCAGCTGTTGTCCTCAGCTTTTCTTTCTACCTGTGCAGGGTATATGCAAGCATTCAGTCTCTTTATTCCCTGTGTTAAAAGACTGCTTAGGTTGTATTTTAAAGTCAAGAAACCCTTCCTATTGTGTTTACTTTAAATGGAAGTATTCCTCACCCATGTGAGCAAAGGTATAGTCTTCTAATAGGAAAAGTATTTTGTGTTTATCAATGGTACAGTCTAGCTGAGAAAAAACCAAAACAAAACCATAAAATAACAGAGCTTAAATGAATACGTTGAGGAAAAGTCAGGCATTATTTAAACAGGAATTACATATGATATGTACTATGGAACCCCAGACGAAGGAACAAAACTTTTAAGAGAAGGGGATTTTCCTGTTCTTAAAGCAACATGTATGTTATTAGAGCAGTCTGAGCCCTGCAGACTTTGGTTCACTGTAGCAAAAAGGCTCCGCGAAAGATGAAATCATCTGTGTTATATTATGAGCAGTCAGGCCAGTTGAAAAGGGACATTGAGTTTGCAATGTGGTAGATATTAGCAAACACTTAAGAGAAACCACAAAAAACCTCATGCATTGGCCTGGAGTAAGCCTTCACCATCTGCTCAGGCCTTTCAGAGTCTACACTGCTGAGAACATAAGTCAGTTTGTTGGTCATTCCTCTGAACTTGAAGCCAGATGAGCAAATCCAAGCCATTTTATGGTACAATCATTCAAATCATTCCAGCATGTTACACAACTTTTTGCCTTTGCCTTGAGCTTCAAAAAGAATTAGGCGGCATTTGTAACACTTCACACATTCCAAGGAAACGATTGGATCCAATTGTGAAAGTTTCCAAGTTCTGATGAATTTTTAATGTAAATTTATGTTGAGTATCTAATTTCAAGTGATATTTTACTAGAGACATGGTGCGAAAATACAGCAAAGTAGTTACTGCTATTTTTATTATTTAATGACATTCAACTATTTCTATTTGTTATTATGTAGTAATAAAGTGGTGCTAATCACTTGCCAGTCTCATCACAGACGTCATACAAATGGAATAGAATCACCCATCAATTTTAAGATGAACAAAAAGGGCATGTTGAGATGACCACACAGTGTGAAATTCTATTATACCCAATGTTCAGCAAAAGCTTTTAAAATATACTTTTTAAATTTCTGAAGCTAAAAACAAAGGAGTATATATTTTGGTTATTTCCCTACAATCACATGCATTTTCTGGCTATCCAAGAATATCTCAAAATGCATAATCTTTGGTCTATCTGGTGGCCTAGGGGTTAAGTCTCAGTGCTATCACTATTATGGCCTGAGTTTGATCCCGGCCAGGGCGCTGACCCAGCACAGCAGCAGACCTCTCCTGTGTCTCACCCGCTGCTCTCCTTAGCAGTATATTTCAGTAAATCTGCCTATTCTGCTCCCCACTCTGGCTCTGGTGAATCTTCTCACTACCCCACACCTCTGGCCTGCATCCCAGTTATTCTATGCAAAAATAAAAAGAAATTTAAAAATGCATAATCCTTATTTGAGAATCCTTATGAGCCTTTTGATGCAGGCAGAACCACAGTAGAAGAGCATCCTTTCATTGAGGAATTGATCTCATTCTCAGGCAAATTTTTTAATTTAATGGGTGCCTAAGGGTCTCAGTGTTTCCCTGTTAGAGTTCCCCCAGTCTTCCACCTATAAGGTTGTGGAGGGGGAGTGGGAGAGAGGGAGGGTGGGAGAAAAGGACAGAAATTTCAAGTTGATTTACTTTTTAGTGTTTTTCAAAGTGTTTGTCTGATTTTTCTTTCTCCAGAGTTATGCATGAAGTTGTACCTATGTGCCAGAAGTGAAATTTATCTCTGATTTGCATTATCTTTTTTAACACCCACAAAAACCCCACGGAATCTTGTGCTGCTATTTTTACCCCCATTTCCTTGTTGAAGTAACTTAGAATTACCAAAATCAAGTAACAATCTTCAGCTTGTTTTCCAGGGTATCTGGGCCATTCAAAGCTTAAAGTCTAATCAGTTCCAAATATTCTTGAACACACAGCTAAAAAGAATCAAGTCTATTTTATGATTTTGAGCATATTGAAATCCGCATTCTAAAAATTCAGACACTTGACCTCAGCTATACACCCCAATAGCTAGGTGGGTTAATAATGCCCAGAGATTGTTTTTCTCTCTCGAAACCTTTTTTTTTTTAAAGAAAATAAGAGATAATGGTGGGTCTTGCTCATCTAAACAAATGTCCTCAAATCCTTTTCAAGCAGCTGTAACCATTAAATGATTAGTTGGATCCATAGAAGTCACAAGGGCATTGGTGTTTCCTGTTCTTGGAGAAGCAGCAAAGGAACTTCTACTGTTTCTCCACTCACCCTTAAATGTCTAGGATCCTGCCTTCCTCTTCTGGACTTTGCTGAGACAGGGGCTGACTCACATTTGCAAACCTGAGAGTATTTTGTGAAAACACATCGATATCTCGACCCTAAGCACTAGATCCATTTCTGCAACACTCTTGGAAATGTAAAGGCCAGGGAAGAATGTTTCACTTCTATCTATCCTGAGCTGGATTTTCAAGTCAATTCTTAGGACTAACAAAAGTCACAGCCCTGAGGCACTTAGAGATGATCTACTTCAGCGGCTCCTTATTGGATCCCCTTTGAGAATTCACAAAGATTCCCTACAGAAGAGACAGAAAGTGGAGTTTTAATGGACTCCCACTCTAATTTGTCTATTACTCTGTAATCTTTCCCTAATGTTTGCCTGCCTTGCCCAAGGAGACACCCAAGGTGGAGCTCACCTTTCCACTCCACCTTCACAATCAGCCTTTGTCTAGCTTTCAAAATAAAGGCATCTCTCAATTCCAGTTGAAGCCTTTTTTGGATGCACTGCCTAGGGACAGAACATCCTCTGAGATGCTGAACAAAAGGGCAATTCAAGAATGCAGAGCTCCTGGGAAGGCACAGCAAAGTATAAAAGAATTTTCTCAAGTGCCTCTTACTCCCATATAAGGGTGACAAAAGTGGATGTCAGAAGAATTAAGTGATCTTCTGATGACCATACTGTTGAAACAAATAGGATCAGAGGTTTCAAGTAGCCAGGCTCTGCTGCCTGCAAAGCCCGCCCCTCTTCTTGCTCGCCATATAGCCAGATCAAGAGCAGTAAGTGTCTGGAACTCAATCACCTAAGTTTAGTAATTGTTTTACCTTATCTTACCTCGAGGATTGAAGTCTTGAATAGAAATGGTCAGAGGAGTGAAACTCTAGTAGAATTTGAACTACAGCCACACTTCCTCAGTATAGTCATTGTATGGCATTATACTCAAGATGAAGGATTTTTTCCTTCAAAGTATAAAAGATAGGATTACAAAGGGTCATATTACACATGCTCTAAGCATTAACTGAAAGTGGGAGTTTAATAGCTAGTTTTTGAGCCAATTTTTGCAATGGCAATTTTCTTCTGTCTGTGCTTTCTGGCCATTTCTCCAACCTAATTTGATTTACAAGCAAATTGTGCCTTTAATTGACTTCAGTGAGCCTGAGCAGGTAGGTAGATGAGAGTCATTTCAAATTTATTTCCTGTTGTTTGCTTTTGGAGAGGACTTCCCAGAGCTGTGTCATATACTCTCCATCTCCTCAAATTACATTCCTTCAGGAAAACCCTGCCAAAACTTGGTAGTGAGAGATTTCCCTTAACAATCTGAGCACCAAGTTGAAAAGGTTTTCTGACCCAATAGAAACATAATAATCAACTATTCCTTCAGTGAATTATTCCACAATTGGGGTGATTTTTAAAAATGGAAGGAAGGAATCTAGGGAAGGAGAGAAGGAGAGAGAGATGTAGGAAGAAGGGAGGAAGGGGGGAGAGAGGAACGAGAGAGGAGGAAGAGCGAAGGAGGAAGAGAGAAGGAGGGAGAGAAGGAGGGAGATGGTGAGGAAAACCAGGACTCTGAATTCTGATATAAGTTTTTCTACCACCTTGTTGTGCATATTTGGGCAATTCTCTTCACACCTCGTTTTCTATTTATATAATCTATAAAGTTGGGTTAATAATTCTATCTTTATAAGCTTGTTGAAAGGGCACTATGAGATAAATAAACTAATTCTGTGGTTCTGTGAAATAAACTTTCATAAATTATATGTAGCAATGTTAGGGATTTATTGATGAGATGTGACTCTAGTAAACTTCTCATCTACTCAGTAAAACTTCCTTACAGAACACACTTGGCTCCTATCTGGATGGAACAGGTGATGGGATAGCTCTTCATCCAAGAAACTGAATAGACTTCCCTTCTCTCCAACTCACACATTATTATTTCTGAAAGAATAATTACTTAGGAAACCTAGCAAAAGCTTCATTTCCCCGTAGAGACATTAAGAGAATGGTGAGAGCAGGGGCAACATAGAGTGGACACGTGGCTTAATTATCATTAGGTTTGTGAATGAATATTCAAATCAGTGACTATTGAACAAAATCAAGCCAATCAAATGCAAAGTATACATTTTCAGATCTATTAGAGTTGGGTGTCAGGGATTTATCAAGCGACTAAGCTTTCATTTCAAATGTAGGATAATAAGTGACATTCATAAAGACATTAATCTTTACTAGGTTTATTAGGTACTTTGTATCTTGGGGAATAAACTAAACACGCATTGCAATTGCTTTCATGGAACAAGTATAGTGTTATATAGAATTGTGCTTTTGACAAAAAAAATACAAAAAAGCAACTAACTCAATAGTCAAGAAATTAACCCCTTGCAGACTTTGTTTTAAAATTGTTGAATATATTTGCCTATCACTTTATTTATGTTTAAAAGGTTTCTAACAACATACCCTTGGTTTAGAATACAATAAATAGCTCCTTTGTCAAAGATTAAATGCAGTGGAACAAGGACAGCCTATTCAATAAATGGTGCTGGGAAAACTGCACAGCTACATGCAAAAAAATGAAGCTAAACTACTACCTCACACCCTGCACAAAAGCCAAATCAAAATGGATAAAAGACCTGGACATAGACCCGAAACCACAAAATTTATAGAAGAAAATATAGGCAAAACTCTACACGACATACATCTCAGCAAAATCTTTAAAGACACATCCTCCAAAGTGAAGGAAGTGAAGGACAAGATAAACAGAGGGGGTTACATCAAAATAAAAAGCTTCTGTACAGCAAAAGAGACATTAATCAAAGCTAACAGACACCCTACTAACTGCGAGAAGATCTTTGCATACAATACAACCAATAAAGGACTGATAACAAAAATCTACAAGGAGCTCACACAACTCAACAAAAACAAAGTCAACAATCCAGTCAAAAAATGGGCAGAAGAACTAAAAAGACACTTCTCCAAAGAAGAAAAGCAAATGGCCAACAGGTACATGAAAAAATGTTCAACATCACTTATAATCAGGGAAATGCAAATCAAAACCACAATAAGATACCACCTCACACCTGTGAGAATGGCACACATTAAAAATACAGGCAACAACAAATGCTGGTGAGGATGTGGAGAAAAAGGAACTCTTCTACACTGCTGGTGGGAATGCAAACTGGTCCAACCACTGTGGAAAGCTGTATGGCTATTCCTCAAACTGCTAAAAATGGAGCTTTCATATGACCCAGCCATACCACTTTTGGGAATCTACCAAAGGACACAAAAACACTAATCCAAAAGGATACATGGACCCGTTTGTTTATTGCAGCACTGTTTACAACAGCTAAGGTATGGAAACAACCCAGATGTCCAAAAATAGATGATTGGATCAAGAAGATGTGGTACATATACACAATGGAATACTATTCAGCATTCAAAAAAAATAAACACATGCAATTTGCAGTGACATGGACGGAACTAGAAGGGATCATGCTCTGTGAAATAAACCAAAGAGAAAGAGAAAAATATCAAATGGTTTCACTTTTAATAGAAATATAGGGGAACCAAATAAGAGAGACTCAGCGAGGGAGGGGAGGATAAGGGCACAAAATGGAGTAGAAAAGGACACAAGGGACCACAGTGATGGGTCACGGGTGAATTAGTGGTGGGTTACCCAAGGGGAATACAAAATGTAAAAGATAGAGGGACTGAACAACCAACTCCACACCTCTGGCCGCTGCTCTGGCTGGGCCCCCAGGTGAGCTCAGGGACGAAGACTCCCAGTGCCATAGGGGAAGGAACTGTCGCATGCAGTGCACCCCAACTGCAGGGGGGTGAGTGCAAGGACTGGAGAGTAGCTGCTGGGAGCAAATTACCCCCAGGCCTCTGCCCAGGGGGGTTTAGAGATTGAACAAACTACTCCACATCTCCGGCCTCCGCTCTGGCTGGGTCCCCAGGTGTGTTTGGGGAGGAAAACTCCCGGTGCCATAGGGGAAGGAACCATTACACACAGCACACTTCAACTGCAGGAGGGCCCCCCAGCGCTGGAACCAGTCGTGCTGCAGGAGCACAAGGAAGGGGTGGAGCCCCACCCCTGATGCTAGAAGCAGTGACTAGACACCAGGTGTGGCACGAAACAGCGACTAGGCATGCTCACTGGCAGGAGGGAGCAGACCCCCCCCCACCCTCAGCGACAGAAACAGCCAAAGGGCAGCACACATGTGGGATGGGAGTGGACTCCCAGGTGCCCGGATCTAAAGAACAACAGGCCAGCATGCAGCACTCACAGGAGTAGAAGTGACCCTTTGGTACCTGGAGCAGCAGGACAGCACCCCAGCAGGACTATGGAACTCTGGAGTAATAGGGGTAGACCTGGTCGGACCACCAGTTTCAGACACCCCAGAAGGAGCACTCCGAAGAAATGCCTGCCAACATTAGTAGCACAGTGTCCCAAGGGGTAGAACAAATCAGAAGACAAACAACAGGAAGAAGAGAAACCACAAATAACCAAGCAAGCCCACAGGGAAAGGTCACAACACAAAAAGAAAATTAGCCACCAGAACACAACAATGACATAGAAGAGTTTTTCTCCATTCCAGATAAAGAATTTAAAATGTTCATGATTTAAAAACATACAGAAAATGAAAAGGAAAAGAACGATATGAGAAAAATAATTAACGATCAGAGCAATAGAATTGAGACCCTAGAGAAGGAAATGAAAGAAATGCAGGAGATTATAAGATCACTGGAAGACCTAAAGAACTCTGGAAAAAGCAACAAAAATAGAATTGATGAAATGGAGGGACGAATTAGTACTCTTGAAGATATGGATATAGAAAGACCAAAAAAGAGAAAGAAGGAGAAGTACAGAGAAAAAAGAATGAAGAAGCAATCAGAGAAATATCAGACACCATGAGGAAAGGAAATATGAGTCATAGGAGTCCCAGAAGGTGAGGAGAAAGACCAAGGAACTGAAAAGCTATTCAAGGAGATAATCAAAGAGAACGTCCCAAACATAAAGAAGGATATGAAAAGAGTTGCAGGAAGCTAGAAGATCATCAAATTATCATAACAAAAACAAAAATACACCAAGACATATACACCAAGAAGATCATCAAATTATCATAACAAAAACAAAAATACACCAAGACTTCCAAAGGTTCAAGACAAGGAAAAAAATCATGAAAATGAGAAGGATGATGAAACAGAAAACCTACAAAGGAAAACCTATCAGGATGACATCAGACTCCTCTGAGGAATCATTACGGGCTGGAAGAGAATGGTCCGACATATTTAACAAACTCCAAGCGAACAAATTCCAACCAAGAATACTCTACCCCACAAAGCTCTCCTTCCTCTATGAAGGAAAAATAAAAACCTTTCAGACAAACAAAATCTCCAGAACTTCACCACTACTAAACCCCCACTCAAAAAATACTATCAGAAACCCTAAAGTCAAAACCAACAGAAGAATGAATAGGTAGAACAGAAGTAGCGAAGCAATAAAACACAAAAAGGCCAACAAAATGACTAATATGGACGGCAGCATACCAATATTAACTCTGAATGTAAATGGATTAAACTCATTAATAAAAAGACAGAGTAGCAGACTGGATTGAAAAACAGAATGCAATCTTTTGCTGCCTACAGGAAACACATGTAACTACAAAAGATAAACACAGATTGAAAGTAAAAGGTTGGAAAACAATTCTACAAGCAAACAGACCAAAAAAAAGAAGGCAGGAGAAGCTATACTTATATCAGATAAAATAGACTTCAAACTAAAAAAGGTAAAAAGAGACATAGAGGGTCATTACATTTTGATTAAAGGAACAATTTATCAAGAAGTCTTAACACTCATCAACATATATGCACCAAACGAAGGAGCACCAAAATATATCAGACAACTATTAACATCTCTGAAAAAATACATTAGGGAAAATACATACATAGTGGGAGACTTCAATATCCCACTCTCACAAATGGACAGATCAATGAGACAAAAAATAAATAAGGACACTAAAGCCCTAAATAAAGACTTAGATCTCATGGGTTTAACAGACATGTACAGGACACTGCACGCCAAAAAATCTGAGTACACATTCTTCTCAAGTGTGCACAGAACATTCTCCAGGATAGATCACATATTGGGACACAAGAAAAACATCAACAGATATACTAAGGTCAAAATCATACCAACTATCCTCTCTGACCATAAAGGCATCAAACTGGAAATAAACCACGAAAAGAAAACAAGAACCCTCCTACCTCATGGAGATTGAAACCCACTCTATTGGAAGACCATTGGATCAATGAGGAAATCAAAGAAGAAATTAAAAAGTATCTTGAGACAAATGACAACGAGGGCACAACCTCCCAGAATGTTTGGGACACAGAAAAAGCAGTCTTAAGAGGAAAATACATAGCAATACAGGCTCACATCAAAAAACAAGAAGGATTTTAGAAAAACAACCTAATACCCCACCTCAAAGAACTGGAAAAAGAACAACAAAAGAACCCAAAAGCCAGCAGAACAAAGGAAATAATAAAAATCAAAGCAGAAATAAATGAAATAGAAGTTAAAAAAGCCAAAAGATCAACGAAACCAAAAGCTGGTTTTTGAAAAAATAAACAAGATAGACAAACCTCTAGCCAGGCTCACAAAGAAAAAATGGGAAAAAGCACAAATAAATACAATCATAAATGAAAGAAGAGAAATTACAACAGACACAGCAGAAATCAAAAGAATAATCAGACACTACTATGAACGGTTATATGCAAACAAGTTTAACAACCTAGAAGAGTTGGACAAATTCCTAGAACTATACAAACATCCTAAGCTAGATCAAGAAGAAATAGAACAACTAAACAGACCAATAACAAACAGTGAAATTGAAACAGTAATCAAAACCCTCCCCAAAAACAAAAGCCCAATACCAGATGGTTTCACAAATGAATTTTACCAACATTCAAAAATGAACTAGTGCCTGTCTTACACAAATTCTTTCAAAAAATCAAGAAGGAAGGAATACTACCAAATACGTTTTATGAAGCCAATATTATACAAATACCAAAACCGAACAAGGATAATACAAAAAAAAAAAAAAGAAAACTACAGGCCAATATCTCTCATGAACACTGATGCAAAAATCCTCAATAAAAATCTTAGCTAATATAATCCAATAATGCATCAAAAAGATAATTCACCACAACCAAGTGGGATTTATTCCAGGAGCACAAGGATGGTTCAACATCAGAAAATCAATTAATGTAATCCAACACATCAACAAAAAGAAAAATAAAAACCACATAATCATATCAATAGATGCTGAGAAAGCATTTGACAAAGTCCAACACCCGTTTATGATGAAAGTCCTCAAAATTCTAGGGATAGAAGGAACATACCTCAACATGATAAAGGCCAGATATGACAAACCCACAGCCAATATCATCCTCAATGGTGAAAAGCTGAAAGCATTTCCCCTCAAATCTGCAACAAGATAAGGATGTCCACTTTCACCACTGCTCTTCAGTATAATACTGGAAGTCCTAGCCAGAGCAATAAGACGAGTGAAAGACATACAAGGAATCCAGACAGGGAAAGAAGTAAAGCTTTCACTATTTGCTGAAGCCATGATAATATATATATAGAGAGAGAACCCTAAAAACTCCACAGAAAAACTAATCAAAATAATCAACCAATTTAGTAAGGCAGTGGGATACAAAATCAACACACAAAAGTCAGTAGCCTTCCTATATACAAATAATCAATATGAAGAAGAAGAAATCCAGAAAACCATCCCTTTTACAATTGAAACAAAAAAAATCAAATACCTGGGAATAAATCGAACAAAAGAAGCGAAAGACCTATACAAAGAAAACTATAAAACATTATTAAAAGAACCAGACGAATATTGATGAAGTTCATTTGGAATCACAAAAAACCTCGAATAGCCTAAGCCCTCCTGATCAAAACAGAGAATGGACGTATCACCCTCCCAGACTTCAAACTGTATTACAAAGCTGTAATAATTAAGACTGCATGGCACTGGAACAAAAATAGACACACAGATCAATGGAATGGAATAGAGAACCCAGAAATCAACCCACATATTATGGACAATTAATCTTTGATAAAGGTGCAAAGACTATTCAGTGGAACAAGGACAGTTTGTTCAACAAATGGTGCTGGGAAAACTGGACTGCTACATGCAGAAAAATGAAACTAGATTACTACCTCATACCATGCATGAAAATCAATTAAAAATGGATAAGAAACTGGACATAAGACCTGAAACCATAAAATATATAGAAGAAAATATAGGCCAAACAATACATGACATCCACCTTAGTAACATATTTAAAGACACATGTCCCAAAGCAAGTATAGTGAAGGAAAAGATAAATAGCTGGGATTACATCAAACTAAAAAGCTTCTGTACAGCAAAAGAAACATTAATCAAAACAAGAAACATCCCGCAGAATGGGGAAAAAATTTTGCACTCCATACAACAGACAAGGGACTGATCACAAAAATCTACAAAGAACTCACACGACTCAACAAGAACAAAACAAAAAATCCAGGCAAAAAATGGACAGTAGAACTTAAGACATTTCGCTAAAGAAGAAATGCAAATGGCCAACAGGCATATGAAAAAATGTCCAACATCCCTTATAATCAGGGAGATGCAAATAAAAACCACAATGAGATACCACCTTTCACCAGCAAGAATGGCACGTATTAAAAAAACAGGGAACAACAAATGTTGGTGAGGATGTGGAGAAAAAGGAACTCTCCTACACTGCTGGTGGGAATGCAAACTGGTCCAACCACTGTGGAAAGCTGTATGGCGGTTCTTCAAATTGCTAAAAATGGAGACTCCATACGACCCAGTAATACCAATTCTGGGAATCTACCCAAAGGACACAAAAATATTAATCCAAAAAGAGACATGCACCCATATGTTTATTGCAGCATTGTTTACAATAGCTAAAATATGGAAACAACCCAGATGCCCAAAAATAGATGATTGGATCAAGAAGATGTGGTATATATACACAATGGAATACTATTCAGCATTCCAAAAAGATAAACATATGCAATTCACAGCAATATGGATGGAGCTAGAAAGGAAAAGGCTCAGCGAAATAAGCCAGAAAGAAAGAGAAAAATATCAAATTGTTTCACTTATAACTGGAATATAGGGGTACCAAACAAGAAAGAGACATCCAGCAAGGGAGGGGGAGGATAAGGGCTCAAAACGGGGGAGAAAAGACCACAAGGTACTGTGGTGATGGTTCACGGGTGAATTGGTGGAGAGTAACCTATGGGGAATACACAATAATGTAAAATATATAAAAAAAGAAAAAAAAATGTAAAAGATATAACAATTAAAAATAGTGAAAGAAAGAAAGAGAGAGAGAGAGAGAGCGGGTGCATGCACGAGAGGGAGGGAGGGAGGGAGGGAGGGAGGGAAGGAAGGAAGGAAGGAAGGAAGGAAGGAAGGAAGGAAGGAAAAAGAAAGAAAAAGAAAGAGTGGAAGAAAAAATAAAAGTATACAATAAATAGTTGAATTGAATTAGAAATTCTTGTGGCTTGGGATCACTGCCTCCACGTCTTGGCATTTCTAACAGCTTCAGACTAAATTTGGTGGTGAATTTTTAAAATAAATCAGTTTCCAGAAATTTCTGCCCAATAATATTCAAGAATTCCCTACTGTTATCTGGCAATATAGTTTCAATGATCGTTAGACAAAGTTTATTACATAATCAAAATGAGGATTTGAACCTGGGAAGCAGCCCTACAGATTTTACCCTTGAGAACTGTTCCAACAAATATGAGTTTTTGAATTTAGTAGGAACAGAGGGTCACTGACATTAAAAAACGTAACTATTATTAAAGAGGGGGGTTCTCTTAGTTCTAAACTGTTCCTACCTAAATAAATTCTGATGCTGTCTACGCACAAAGAAAAGAAACGCAGGTTTTAATCTCTTCCTTTTTTATTTAAAGTATGCACTGGAAAAATGCAAGGGATGGGTTCCCATCTTTACTTTCTTTATCCCTCTGCTTCTTGGTCATCACTGGGGGTTGAAAAGACAGACTTTATCCACAGGCATAACTGTCAGATGTCTGTGCAGATGTTCTTGCTCTCCTGTCTGACAGTGTGGCAAGGGTTATTTCCAGAATATTTCACAGTATTCAGAGGAACCATGAATAGAACATGAAACGCCAGTTTCAGTCTAACCTCTTATTAGCAGAGTTATCTAGAGAAAGACACCTAACTTCTCTAATCCTGTTTCAGAAATGGTAAAAGAAGGCTAAACACCTAAATCCAGGGTTCTTGATGATTAGGTGGGATGATTAAGGAAACATGTGGTCCAATGCCTGTCACAGAGCAAGCACTCCATATGTTCTATATGAGCTCAGCAGAGCATCTGTTCCAGTCGATAATGCTTTTCCTCTAGATCTACAAACTTTGTGTTCTATCTACAAAACAATCTTCACTCATGTCTGCTGATTTTTTTTTCATTTCTTTGCTTTTAAGAGGCAGTGATCCAACGTGAAAATTTTGTCATGACTTTTCTGACAACCCAATAGTTCTGGACTCTGGTCATAGACCTGTCCCAGGAAAGGAGATTTGAATGAATCCCTTTGCTTCTCTGTGTCAGTGTTTCTCATCTCTGGAACTAAAACATGTTCTTGCAAATATCTATTGGAAAGAGATTCTTTAAAGAAAATCAAACCAGTGGTAAAATCTCTACCCTGTCCACGACCTTCAATGACTAATTACCCTGACCCACTAGTAAGAGACAATTCTGTAATCTAATTGTTCACATTTCTAAGCCACTTTCTCCAGTAACCAAGGACTCACGGTGAGCTGGGGTTGCAGTAAGTGGACATGGAACATGGTAGTGCTAACTAGACTACATGAGAACTTAATTTTGAGCCCTGACGACCTCCTTAGAAGTTTTCTAAACTAATATGGTGAGATGTAAGAAACAGGTGTTGTGGGCAATCTCTTGGCACTTGCACTACTCTGTAAAAGATGGAGACTGTATGCTGCCCATTGCGGTGTTATTAAGGTAGCTCAGAACCTTTGGAGGTTCCCCAGTGGAATGGAATGAGCATGAAATCTGGAATTCCAGCCTTGGAACTCAAGTATTAGCTCTGCCACTTTTAAGTGGTGGAAGTGCTTGATTTCCATGTTCCAGAATGGGAGAAATAATACTTCTTTATAGCCTTGCTATAACAATTGATTGGCAAGCACATTTGCAGAGCCTAATCTAATACAGCTCTTAAAGATGGTCAGTTAATGTCACTCCCTTTCCTTATCTGAGCAAGGAATTTTGAGAGCATGTGACTCTCACCATCCAAGTTTAACAGCTTGTGAGGGAGGATGAACACTGGGATCAAAAATAATTTTCAAATACACTTAAATTTGTTGCATCGCATTTTCAGGGCTAAGATCTATACATCTTTGACCTCCATCTGGCAGTTTATAAACAGGGAGAAAAGCTGGTTAGTTGCAAAAATGGTTATGTTTCTAAGGGATGTTATATACAAGATCCAAATATCAGATAATTTGGCTGTATGAGCTATATATTCAGAGGTTCTATTATTTCACTTTCTTCATCTTTAGCTCCCACTAATAAAAACTCCTTTCCCAACCCACTTCATGTTCTACCAACTTAGGACAAGTCAAGGTTTACCAAGCATGTCAAACAGACACAGGCACACATACAACACACATACAAGTAACAGATTACACACACACACACACACCACAAATACACCACATACATACACATCATATGCAATATAGAAGTCTTTATAGAGAAAAGTTTATATGTAACTATCAAAAACAACTTCCAGTTTTCAGAGTCCTTCCCATCAAATTAATCTCTTGCCAAAAAGACCTATTTTGGGGATCACATATCTTTGCTCCCCTAAAGATTAAATACGTAAACTTGTCATTTTACTTTGGCTTGAAGATAAGCCAAGTGAATGGAAAAGTAGCTTTTTTCTCTGGTCTTTACCTCTTGAAGTCAGGAACTGACTAGTGACAGCTTTCTGCATCATATGTCTTGACCACCTCTGAGTTTCTCATTACTCTGCTGGACCTAGTTCAAGATAAATGAGCTTGAAGACTTTTGTTCAAGAGAAAAGTGGAGACACCTAAGAAAAACATTCATGCAAGTTTCAATAATCAATTTCATGTCCAAGAACAATTATACTATCAGGGCAATAACTGATACAATTTCTTTTGGAGAAGTTTTTTCTACACTAACTAGGTGACAAGCCCAATGATATAATAATGTTTTCACATGTAAAAATCACTAGAATAATTAAAAAAGCAAGTCAGGAAAATAAAGCTTTGCTTGGAACGTTACAATTTGGGATGTTTCCTCTCATGAGATTTGACACTGTTAGCCTTGCTTTGAAAGTGAAGACTAGCAAATAACAATTGGAGACATAATAAAAGGACCTTGAGCCAAGTTCCAACCCACAGGGCAGAGAAGAGAGAAGGAAGGATTGTGAAACAGAAGGGTTGGGCCATAGCCTTCCCACTACACTTTTTCCCTGGGACATTTTAGAGGGAGCCACCTGCCAGAGCATCAAATACCTCCCCTAAGACAATGCCGGTCACATATTACCACCCAAAGTCAGAGGGCTGAATCAGATGTTCTCCCATGCTGCATGCTACTGCCACACTCCTACTAGGCTGGACCATCATCCTGGGGATTGGGTTTCAAAATATGAATTTTGAGAGGATGTCTATTGCATCCCCTCAAGTCACTTCACACTTGCGGTGGATCAGTTTGAAAGATGATCCAATTTACCTGCCTCTCCAAACATAAACGTCATTTTCTCCTTCCCTGCATGGAAAACACCCGTGCAAGTTTTTGCCCCTCTTGCTCCTGATGGGAACATTGGCAGGAACTAGAGGAAGGGGAGGGAGATCAAGATCTTTCCCCCTCCTTGAACCATGTTCTTGAATGACTGCTCAGCTGGAAGTCACAGCCCTGGTCTAGGTAGCCCTCTCCATAGGACACTGTCCAGGTTGTCACTGGTTTCCTGGGGCCACTGGTTTAAGGTGCTCACAACACATTGATGTTACAATCCCAGCGACATTTTCCTATCAACGTGTGGTTTCCCTATACCCTATCAACCCTCTTCAAGTAATCCATTAGGAGAGCACCATTTGATTCCTATCAGTGGCTGAAGGATTCAAGTTCTAACTACACTTACTTACAAATATATGGTCTGTCGACTTTTTTAAAAAAAGTAAGAATCATTATTTTTGTTTATTTATGGTAACAAACTGTATTATTAATTTATTGAGCTAGAGTACTTTTCTTGACTCCGATGGACTATGGTGGAGGACAATGGGTGGTTTGGTAGCGAGTATGTTGTGGTCACAGACATCTAAAGAGATGTGAACCCACAGTTCTTAATTACATATGGTATTATATACCAATGTTATGTCAATAAAAATACAATTGAAGTAATAAAAAAGGAAAGAAATTGGACTTTCAAAGTCCAGTTACTCTATGGAACAGTCTCGTAAGCAGTCTCCCTAAACATTGTGTTTAATGAAGGCTACTGAACAGCTCAGAAACAGTCAGTCTCCTGCCCTATGCTTTTCTGTAAGATAAATGAAGCTGAGAGCTGGGAAGCTTCCAAAATGCTGTTTTAAAAGCCTGGCTTCTCTCTTCTCTTAGACCGTTTCCAGCTAACACATGTGAACAATCTGAATCTTGCCAGTGTATTTCCTGGCAGACGCTGCACGTGTCAGTTTTATTGCTCATTCAAGACTTGGGAATTGCAGTGAATGCAACAAATGCTCATTGAGCCACAGCTTTGCGCAAAAACACTTTTTTTAGGTGATTTTGAGAAGACAGAGCTAAATTGTGGTCATCAGGAATAAAAACACTGGGAATTTAGGAAACATTATTTAATTGTAATAGTAACTGCTAATTGTTACACAACTATAAGGTTCCAAAACTTTACAAAGCTATTCACTTTGTGTTTTGTTCCAATTAAATTTCAGAAAAAAATGTAGTAAGGGAGCAATTATTTCTATTTTTATGAATGAAAAAAAATAGAGACTTAGGGATGTTAAATGTGTTACCCAGGACCACACAGCTAATACATGGCACAGATAAAATCTGGATTCAGGTGTGTCTGGCTTCAAAGTCCATGTTTATTTTTACTCCTCACCCCCTCCACCCCCTAGCCCCCCCACCCCCCAACGAAAATGACACTAGCCTTTTTCCGGATTCAAAACAGGTGAAGGTAATGATCTTCCAATTGTTCTCTGCCCAGCTAATCTTTTCTTTTTTTCAAAGATCCACCCATTTATACATACAAGCTGGGGTATAGGCCAGAGATGTGGGGTGGCAAGAGGGCTCACCAGAGAAAGAGTGGGGAGCAGAACAGGCAGATCAGAAACACACTGCTGAGGGGAGCAGCGGGCGAGGCATGAGAGGTCTCCGGCACCATGTGGGACTCTCCCGGCTGGGTATCGAACTTGCTGCCGACAGCTCCACAGCACAGCGCTCAACCGCTGCGCCACCAGGCAGTCCCTGCCCAGCTAATCTTAATGACTCCTTATCAACAACTTCCAGAACACAGGCAAAATTACACCATGAAATGCCTAATGGCTCCTGCAAGGAGAAAGGGTGGTAGGCAGTAGTGTCTCCTTAGTTGGATCTGTTCAACAAGTCAGATGGTTTTTATAAACTATCTCCCAGACATAGTAAAGTGAAGAGGCCTGGAGAAAATATCATTTACTTTCATCTAAATGGAAAAGCATAGCTATATCTCTATTATTCAGTCTTATTAGACGCCTCGTTGTCTGTGAACAGATTGAGTATTAGTGTCTCTTTTTAATGCCCCAGAATTCATGAATTAAGGGGAAATATGGGGATTTTTTTCAGTTAGACAAAGGCTCCCTTTTTAATGACTAATCGTCTATTTCATTCATCTTCTTTCAAGATGTTATAAAGAAATGATTCTTATTATCACACATTATGAATATGCCTTTTCCTGATTACATACTATATTATAGCCCAGAAATTTCCTGTTTAATAAAAGGAGCCTATAATAGAAGAATTAAATAATTGACACTGTGATACAGCTTGTGCTTTCTCTGCTCCAGGACAAAAGACTGCTCCTGGGAAAAACCAATTGCTAGTCCCTCCTGCCACAGGAGTCTTAGTTCTGCATCATAATTCAAGCGATAAGTGATCTAAATTCTTTATGGGAGGAAAAAAATCTCAAAGGACCCTCTCTTCTGCCTTTTTGAAACAGGAAACATATTTTGCTTTTTAGATGAAATGACCACATCATTTGCATGTTGCGAGGCAAATGAGGTTTCTTCCCAAAGCTGAATATGATTTCTTAAAGGAGCTCTCTGTACTTAATGAGTGAGATAACTTTTCTATGGGTCATCAAGGGGAAATTTGGCTTGAATGGCAGAAGGCAGATGGCAGAGATGGCTAAATTGAAGGTGATTCAAGAACAGAAGGAAAGTAAACCTTGACCTTCTATATGCTGTTGCTTCCATTCGCTTCATTGGAGCTAGGAAATTGTCACAGTGTTTTAATATTATCAAAGACAGACCAAAAAAATGGCTGTGTGTGTACTAGGGAACACAGATGTCACTGAGCAGGAAAATACTGGTGATAGAGGCCCCACACAAGTCTTAACATAATACACATTCCTGAGATCTTCTAATGTTTATCTTGTCTGACATGGCATGAAATAGAGGCTGATTCAGGACATGAACTATCTATGTGACTTTGGGTAAGTCATTTCCCTGAGTCTCAGGTGTTTTCTTGTGTATTTGGATGAATTGAGGTGAAAAAAATTTCATCTTTCTCAAGATTTAATTTTTCCATACACTAAAAAGAAATAGTTTCCATAGACTTCTTCCTCCTGGCAAATTCGGGTCTTTAGGGGAAGTTTCTGAGCTGCCACTATAAATAGAATTTTTTAGGATGAAATATAATTGCTATCTAGATGGTGATGTCTGGATCACTGTCATTCTGGTCCATGAGTTCATATCTTGTTCTGAGTGGAGCAATGGTCAAAGTTCACATTAGCAGAGGGCCTGAGATGTTGGTGAATACCCATGGTGAGGGCTGGCCATTGTGTCTAAAATGAAATCAGATAAACCTTGTACTTAGAACGCAAGCATTTAACCTATGAATTCATTTTGCCAAAGGGCAGAGAGCATTGTTTGGAAGAGACTGGAAGAAATTTTGACTAGAATAAACAGTCTCCACTATTAGGACTGGGTTGAGAGATAAAGTCCCCAAACTTTGAGTGCCACAGTTTTGATGTGTCATTGTTTGAAAAGCCAGTTAAGTCAGCTTCCTATTTCCCAAATATCAGGCATTCATCTGTCACCTGCAAGAATTTTGTAAATGCACATGTTTATTTCAATAGATTCATCATTGTCATGTCATTAATTTAAAATTTTTTCACTCTCATAGGGAATAAACCAGAAGTAGACATAAACCATATAATAAAGAATAAAACACTCCTACTGAATTCTCAAAATTAAAATTAATCCAAAATTTCCCAGCATCTTGAGGATGCTATATAGTCTGATGTTTCTAGAACCAATTGGTTGACTGGAAGACCCCTTCCCTAGTTAATTCCTTATTCAGAGCTTCCTTACTAGCTTTGGGCTACCACTAACCCACATTTATAGTCCACCTCTGGTTTGTGGGTTTGTGGCCAGTAGTTTTTCCCAGGCGTGTAGGCATAGGCAGAGTGCTCTAAGAACTGTGGGTTCAGATGCAAACATGCCACTGTCCCAATTGCAATCGCTGACAGATAGGAGTCTATGTTTCTTGGGGCTTATAAATGGCATCTGCAAAAGATTCTCTCCTTTGCAGACCTCCCTCAGTCCTCTAAAGGGTGTGGCCCCAGGAGAAAGCTGTGGTCTAGGTAGATATGGCTGGGGTCTGTTACCAAAGACTTTCACAAAAATGCTTGCTGGGAGGCAAGAACTCTTGCTGCCAGGGCCAAGGTGCTGCCATGTCTGTCTAGAGGGAGCAGATACCATAGGCGAATATTATCCCAGTAACGGCAGGCAGGCAGATGTTTTGCAGAACACTCCCTGTGAAGTCTCCGCAGACATTTGACTTTGAGGCCCTTGCTCCGGTCAGCTTGAATAGTTAACTATCCATCTAATTTTCCTGCCTCCACTCAACGTTTGAATTGATGCTGTCACATCCTGTCTCATATCAACAGCCATACTCTACTGCCCCTTTTCCAATCTTCATAATATCTTATAATTTATGGAATTATATTTGTATATCTTGAAATATGGACAATTAGAAAATGGCTTTTTGATCCTCCTTGAGTCAGACAACATTGGATGGGTGACTAAGAGCATAGACTTTGATATCAAACCAACTTGCACTCTATTCTCCACTCAATCATCCACTGACTCTGTACTACCAAATAGGTCCTTTTACCATTTACAATGTAGATTCTTTCTCTGCAATGTGAAGCTTAGACTCAAGTTTTGTGAGGATTACAGGGCACACTGCATAAAAAGAGCTTAGTACAGCTCCAGACACCTATCAGTGCTCTCTAAATGTTAACTATGCTAACTATTGTTATGAACATGACAGCATTACTGGCATTACTGTCACTGTCCTCTTTGAAAGCAAAGAAACTTTGCAGGTGTATAATCCAAAGGACAATGACAGACACTTCCATGTAGCCTATGAAACGAGCAACAACAAAAATCTTTTTTCATCTCTTTTACTAGATAGTAAAACTTTAATATTTGACATTTACATAGCCCCTGCAGAATGTAAAACAGTTGGGGGCTCATGTTTCATAAAGGAGCCCTCAAAGGATTTTACTTTCAGGACACGTCTCATTAAAATCAAAGTAACATGACATTATCACCCTCCTCAAAGGAATGACAGCATTATACATTTTTAACAGAGAAACTGACCACAAGAAATTATCTACCCCTTGTGTAGAATTTTGTCACCCTATTACTCCTCCCTGGAATATCACAAGCAGGCCAGGTCAACTTCTCTCTAGAAAGATATTAAACAATCAAAAACATAAAAACTCCATCATATGGGTCAAAATAAATAAGGAGAGCCTTGACATTTAGAAAGGTGCAGGCCAGTGGCATGATGGATAACTCCTCTAATCACGGATCAGAAGATTCTAGAAAGGTGATAGAAGAAGAAGGAAGTGGAGGAGTACTGTGCTTAGTACATGATCACACATAATCCAGACAACCCTAAGATATAGGGCTACTACACTCTCCAGGTGACAGGTACTGAAACTAAAGCTTGGAAAAGCTCCATAAATAGCTCATGGGTATATGGCCAGCGAGTGGCAGAGGAAGGATGCTCTCTCAATTTTCTTTGCTCCAAGAACAATTCCCTCTGCTCTAATCCTAGGAGCAAACTGGAAGTATCTAAACAGAGGAAATTAATTCATTCAATAGTCATTTAGGCACATCAGGACTCGTGCTAAATTCCACATTACTAGAATTAAAGAAAGTGTTTGGATACTGAGAGAGATAAAATAAGGTATATAATAAGATTTCTATGCTAGTTAATAACCATTATCTATAATTTGAGTCATTTCTAAACTTCACTGAGATCAAAGAATAATAACTCAAAGAAGAAAAGGGAAGGTTTTTTTGTTATTATTATATTTATATATTTATATTTATATTATTATTCTTCAAAAACTACTTGCATTTCCTGGTTTTTATCATGAGATTAAGAGTTTGAGAGGCCAGAATTTGAATAACTAGTTATTTATGAGTCACATATCTTGGGTTAGATCCTTCTTGCTCTGTCTTAGTTCCTACTTCTGAGGATAGTAATTCTGACTTAACTGGCTTGTTTTGATAATATAATATGTATAAGTAAATGGTCTGTAGTAGATGTTAGTCTTCCTTTCACCATTAAAGGGAGAACTGGTTTTACTTTCTGTCCTCAAATGTACATATAGAGGGATCATACCTGGACTTTGATTACAGTTATAGTTGGTGTGATCATACATAATTGACACAATGACTGTTCATTCTATTAACAATATACATTTCTAAGGATCGACCCATTATTTGTCCAATTATAATTTCTGAATACTTGACAGAGGATTTCAAAATTAAAATATTAAAGATATTCAAGAGTAGTCTCATAATCTTCGAAATTCTTTGGTCTATCAATATCAGGAAAATACAAGTACTTTTCAATTTAAGTTTTTGAAGGATGATTTTAATAATAATAATGAAGGAGGAGGAGGAGGAGGAGGAGAAGGAGGAGGAAGGAGGAGGAAGGAGGAGGAAGGAGGAGGAAGGAGGAGGAAGGAGGAGGAAGGAGGAGGAAGAAGAAGGAAGAAGAAGGAAGAAGAAGAAGAAGAAGAAGAAGTCGTCTATGGCCATACCACCCTGAACGTGCCCGATCGCGTCTGCCCTCGAAAGCTAAGCAGGGTCAGGCCTGGTTAGTACTTGCATGGGAGACCGCCTGTGAATACTGGGTGCTGTAGGCTTAAAAAGAAAAAAATAGGGGCCTCCCTGGTGGCACAAAAGAGTTAAGTCTCATCCTATAAGGCTATAGGCAGCCCTGAAGCACCAGTTCTATCCCCAGCCAGGGAGATTCCCACATGATGAAGCAGATCTCTCCTGCCTCTCCTGCTGCTCCCCTCAGCTGTGTATTTCAATAGATCCGCCTGTTCTGCTCCCCACTCTGTCTCTGGTGAATCCTCTCACCACCCCACACCTCTGGCCCAGCTCTTGTATGCAGGAATAAATAAATCTTTAAAAATAATAACAATGATACTCCTTTTTGTCCTCTTTATTATATTTTCCAATTTCTAAGGAGATAAAAGATCAAAGTATGGTATTTAAAACACTTCCACTGTTTCTATGAGCATGAGTAATGACAATATTCACTACAGGTAATAAACTCCTATTTGGTTTGGGAAAATCCATCAATGGGCCTTTGGTTATGGAAACCTAATGTAGGATTGAAAGATACCAAAATGAAACTTTTCTACCGGAAAAAAAAAAAAAAAAGCATTCTATCATTTGTTGTGTGTGTATTTATTTTTCAGGGTCTCTTAACTGAACTTGCTAAGAAAATCTCAGACCATCTTTAGCTGGTTGGGGCACAACGTTGTGCTTTTTGCCCATAGAGCTCATCTCTATATATTCCAGCAGTGATCAAATGAATCAGGAATATGGGGACAGAATAATATTACTGGCGATAACTCTAGAAAAGTTAGAATGCATGCAGTCTTTGGCTTTAACATTTGTCAACTTCTTATTCATCTGATCTCTTTCAATATTTTGTACTTCAGTTATTATTTTCCCTCAATCTTATCCTATCTATAAAGATAACACCTTGAATCCTGCCCCATCACCATAGTTCTGCCATCCAAATATAGTATTTACTGAATATTCAAATCACTGGCCATTAAAGACACAGTCACTGATTTCCTCCTGTAAATTAATGCAGGAGGTATACAGAATGCTAAAGACAACAGAGGAGCCCATGAAAACCATACCAATTGCCCATAAGAAAGACCCAGGTCAAGAGAACAGAGGATCAGTGGACTGGAGAATGACCTACAGGGGGTTAAGTGAAGTGCCCCTGCCCCAACGAGATCTTCACCAGAAAGAACATTGCAAAGGAGCTTCTAGAGATGGTTCTACAGGTTTGGGCTTAGAGACATGGTGAGATCCTGTGTAAACCAAGCTTTCTAGTGCCTGTACATGACAGAGAGTGAAAATGTTGACTCATTTATGATGTCAAAGCTAGCCTGGGAGGTATATGACTGTGAAAGCCTCCATGTGGAACATCAGTCCCGGGAGCACAGCTGTTACTTCATCAGAGTGGCCTGGAATAAAAATAAGCAATGTGAGTTAGAGGGAGATGACGTACAGGTGAAAGTCAGAGAAAATTTTAGGATCAATTCCAAGGAGTAAAGTGCTTAAACAAGGAACAGGTGTTGAGAAGGTCAGAGACCTTTCAGGAGTCACAGTAAATTAGAACAATTGGAAGGAGTCAACCCATTAGGCTAGAGATAATGGAGGAAAAGGAGAGGTGTGTGCAGGAAGCCCCCCTTAAACTGGATGTGGGTGCTAAAAATGGGGACAAGTCAACTGACTTAATAACATAGGACTTAATGTGTACTTAGTGTATTTCAGACCATCAATTTGCCTATTTCTTCAATTACGGATAATGTGAGTTTTATTTTGTTTTCATGAAGTTATTTTTGTAGATTGTGGTCAGTAGAGTTTGTAGAAGGGATATTTGCTCCAGGTACCCAAAAGGTAATTCAAGACTGGGGACAGCTCTATCAGGTAACTAGAGATCCTTTCTGCCCTGAGCCTTTCAGAACTAAGGTTTATACCTTGTTCCTCCACAATTCAATTTGTGAACTCAAACTATTCTTACAACATGATTCCTTTCACATAGATCTGCTTAATCTGTTACATTAACAGCATGCAGTTAGTGCCAGCTGTTGCTAGTACTTACCTACCTCTTGCCCCATAAGCTTGTCCCCTTATATTTGGAACAGGTAGCAACTTTGAGAATACAGCCTTACAAAAACCAGAACTGGTTATTCGGGAATATTCTGGGTAGGTAGTATAACACATCCTTTTCCACATGTCTAACACCATCTGGAAGCATTTTTGTGTTTTATGAAAAATGCAGGTCACCTGATTATTCCATGGTTCATTGCTCTAGAAAATGTTTCCTAAATAAAAATAACTAACGAGAAACCTCAAAAATACAAGAACACTTCAATACAACTCTTTATTAGCATGATTTCAGTGGCAAAGAATTTAGAGATATGAGTTCCCAAATAAATCAGCATAGAATCGATGCATTTGAGCCAGGGGGTATTTAAATACTAACTGACAATACGGCAAAGATTAAGAAGAACACACTTCTTTAAAAAAACATTGAAATGTTTTTAATTCCAAGAAGCTACTACCATATTCAAATATAATCATATTCAAAACTGATCATACAAAGTTCATGTTGAAAAATATTTTAAAGAAAAAAGTAGTAGTAGCCTTTGTCTTCATTACCTCTAAATTTTCAATAAATAATGCCAAAAGAGCTTTTACTCATGGATTTTGGTTTATTCTACTAAAGAGAGTAGAAACTACTCCTTTGTTTTTCAATATTTGGAAAGGATAAACGTGGAACTAGAAGGAACTTTGAAAATTGATAAACAAATCTGATAAAATATGGAACTGCTAAATCTGAAAATCTGCTAAAATAGCAGATTAAGCAAATCTGCTAAAATAGGGAACTTTATTATATCCTTATTCTGAATATAATACTTTGTGTTATACTACATATTTCAGAGTACTAAGGTAACTCTGAAAATGAAATGATTAAAAACTGACTATATTTCCAACAGCAAGAAACTGAAATTGTGGAATGAGTACATTTTTTTTAAGCAGATGTGAAATTAGTAATACAAACCTGGAAAACAAATCCAAATAAAATGAATTTCTCAAAAATTTCAGTACTCTTACAGTGAATTCACTTTGAGGCTAAGAGGAAGGAAAGCTAGTTTACCCAAAATTAAAATTGTGAGGAAACTACCCATGCCTCCTTGCCATGAAAAACCCTTCTATAATAACTGCAGGGCTGATGGTATGATGTGATCATAAAACTATCCAATTATTTAGGAGTAAAGAATGCATCAAACTTGCCAACTAGAACATCATGTTCAACTAACAATTCTTTGTGGTCCCCAAATTGCCATGGTGGCATCCAGCTGCCTCCTCACCAGGACTTCAAGCAGTGTAGCTGAGTGAAATTCCTTTCCTGTGTCTGCAGAAAAAAATAACCACACCACTCAAGCAAAAGTTTTGCAACTTCCCTACTGTCCAGATAAATACCTCATTTAAAAGTAGTAAAGTGACAATAGTCTGAAATAAAAGACAGCTTCTCTGAAAAGACAGATTTCACTCTCATGATTACTTCTATAATAAAATATTGTCCTGACGCTTTTTTCCATCTTTATCTTTCTCCCTCCCTTCCTTCCTTTATACACACACACATACACACAGAGACATATACACATATACACACATATATACACACACACGTATATATCTGAAATTATGGAATGAGTAGATTTTTCTTTAAGCAGATGTGAAGGTAGTAATACAAAACTGGAAAAAAATCCAAATGAAATGAATTTCTCAAAAATTTCAGTACTCTTACAGTGAATTCACTTTGAGCCTAAGAGGAAGGAAAGCTAGTCTAGCCAAAATTACAATTGTAAGGAAGCTACACATGCTTTCTTACCATGAAAAACCTTTCTATAATAATTGCAGGAATACACACACACACACACACACACACACACACACTTATCAGGTTGTTATAGTACCAGGAATTATATGTACAGAGATAAAAGCCACTGTCCCTAAATCCAGGTAACTTAAGTTCAGAAGTAGAAAACAAAGTCACATGCAATAGCAGAATTGAATAATATTTATTGATTGATTTACTGATTCTGTAAGAGTACGAAGTATGTCAGTGTGGGAAGTTAGTGCCACAGAAGGGGGATGCCTTTTTTTTTTTTAGTCATTAAAATTTGAATAGAGTGATGTGACAGAAGAGAGGAGGAAGAAAGGACCATCCAGACAGAATGAATGAGCAGTCCTTCAAGAGAAGAAAACCTGCAGCTCCAGGGATCTGTGAGCATTGTGGCCATAGTAGATGGTATTTGAAAGGACCTTGGTAAATAAGATGAGAGCAGAAGCAAGGTCAGGGAACAAATTTATGTGACACCAATGTTGGAGCCTACATTATACATAATGAGAAACCTTAGAAGAGAGCTTTGTCTGAAAACAACTCCAAGGAGATGTGACCCAAAGACTTGCTGCCAAGAGTGAATTCTAAGAACATGGTGGACTTGGCCATGGCTGGGCCATGTCATAGGTCTGGTGGTGGTGGCATCTGTGGGGTGAAAGGATATTTCTTAAGAAGGTGGTTTTTACCTTCTCTACCTTTTCATTTAATTTCATTATTACATGTCTTGCTGGTTTTTTTTTTCTTTCATTATAATAATTTGGAGATCTTTGGCTTCCTGTATGTCAATTTTTGTTTCCTTTTTCATGTTTGGGAAGTTCTCTTCAATTATCTCCTTGAAAAGTTTCTCTTTTCCTTTGTCTCTCTCATCTCCTTCTGAGATTCCTATGACTCTGATGTTTCCTTTTTTCATGGTGACATAGTTCTCGAAGCATTTCCTCGTTCTTTTTCCTTTGTTTTCCTCTTTCCTTTTTTGTCTTGGTTCTTTCAGTATCTTTGTTTTTGAGAGTGCTTATTCTTCCCTCCAAGACATATAATAGTAAAACTATCTAGAATTCAAGACAAGGAAAATATATTGAAAATGATGAGGACAAAGAAACAAATAACCTATAAAGGAAAGCCAATCAGGCTGACATCAAACTTCTCCGAAGAAACACTACAGGCAAGAAGAGAATGGAGTGACATATTTAACATACTACAAACCCACAAATGACAACCAAGAATACTCTATCCTGCAAAGTTCTCCTTCCTCTATGATGAAAGAATATGGACTTTCTCTGACAAACAGAAACTGCAGAAATTCATCACTACCAAACCCCCACTCCAAAGAATATTACAAGAAACCATGAAGAAAAAACCAACAGAGGAATGACTAGGAAATACAGAATAAGGTAAGAATCAGAATCACACACACACAAAAAAAAAACACAAATATGGATGACAGCATGTCAATATTTTTTTTTTCATTTTTTTTTATTGTTATTTGTGTCTTTTACATTTTGTATTCCCCTTGGGCAGCCCACCACCAATTCACCCGTGATCCATCTCCATGGTCCCCTGTATTCTCCTCTCTTCCATTTTGTGCCCTT